>JAZGTK010000295.1:0-92723 GCA_036877625.1 Ambastaia sidthimunki
TTATTTAAGCCGCGCTGATCTTCGGATCAACGCGGCGTCATTGTGTTGTGTTTTGCAATGTGTATTTTTGCTACGTGTGTTTTCACGGATATTTCCGGGTCCGCCGAGCTTCTTGTCTGTCGTGCCCAAATTCGAGTTTTCGTAGTAGTAAGTTATCTTGTCTAGTCTTGTCTCCTGTCATTTTCTGATTTATCGTTTAGTCTGGATCTTTTGTTTTCTCTGGCCAGTTCAGGGAGATTTCCCGGTGGTTTTGTTTTTCATTTTTAAAGTGTTTGTTTTCCTCTGTATCCTAAGTTTTGTGTGCTTTTTTAAAAGTAATAAAAGCTACCCCCGACAGCAACAAAGCGCTTCGTCCTTGGGTTCCGCCCCCTCCCTCTCTCCGGTGGCGTGGTGTTTGCGCGTTCGCCGCCCGCGCCGGAGACTCTAGTCTAGTCCGGTTCCTGACATGTTTATTATGATCATGGTAGCGAATCTTTGCCGGTAGGGCTCCTTGGCCCATCCAATGCCTCTGCAGATGGCTGTCTCCTCCAGCAACATTGAAAAATCCACACCTACTCCACAGAGACAAACAGCACATAAACAGACTGGCACTAACAAAAACACTGTTGTTTACTGGCACATTTTATATCCAGACTTATTTTGCTGCTCTGGGTAGACTGTCGAATGTTAAAACTTACATAATAAACAACATGGAGAGAGTGACGAATATAGCACAAACCCGCATCGTATTATCCATTGGTTATCAGAAGGGATGCTCAGTGAAGGAACGTCAGGCCAGCGATGGGTGTTGTATGAGCATCTCTCATCTGACTGTGTTTCCTTTCTTCAAAAGTCCCACAGTCCGATGTGTCCAATTGGATAACCAGATTCCATTATTGGATACCCATCTGCACAACAAGAATGAAATAAGCACAATAAGTGTTCATTCACCGTTGTACTGCAGGATAAATAGTTCTGATTTTCTTCTTAAATAATCATAGAAATGATTTTCATTTATGCATTTTGCAGACGACTTTATCACAAATGCTGTACAGCACATTCAATCATATACATTTATTAGTATACGGTTTTTCGGTATACATTTTTTCGGTTCGATTGATCATATACAATTATGGCCTGAATTGTATATGATCTTATTACGGACTGAATATTGTATATCTGTAGGTACACCCACAACATCCACAGCTTGAGTCTGAACAGAATAATTTTCAAGACCATTAACTCCAGTGCTTCTCAGAATAAATTATTTTAAATGTAGTACACATTTTTTGTAAAACTGGACATACAAGAGCTTACCAGACTGAGAAAGAAGCAAATATTGGTTTCATGTTTCCTAAATTACACAACATTTATTGACTGCTCAATAAGAAGTGTTTGTAATACTACACTACTTAATATATGACTAGTAAGCAAGTAACACAACAGTTTTAATACTGTTAGAGATTTTTGTATTATAATGTAATTGTAATTATTTGTAATTCAAATAATTCAAGTGCTTTTAAAACAATATTGATTTTACTGATTTTGAAGGCACAAACTACAATTTTCAACTGCAGAAACACTAACTAACTTAAAGACAGAGTTCACCTAAAACATTCCATCATTTACTCACTATCATGTCATTTCAAACCTGTATGATTGACAAGAGGGTGAGTACAGATGGAAAAGATTCAAAGAAGTTTTGGAATCACTAAACAATTACATACAGCAGACATTAGATATGCATACTGTGATTTAACTTTCCACAGATGGAGACTCCCTTGACTGCTTCCAAACATAACTTTAAGTATGTGTTCGGGTGCATCACAGCACAGAGACCTCAAATGACACTTTTTCAAATGAAATCTGCAAGTATACTGTATATCTGCAGTAACATTGACAAGATGGGTAAAAGGAAAAATAGCAGAACATGTCACGTATACTGTGTAGACATTGCTGAACACAACTAAAGTAGGACTACCAAGAAATATAACTATGATGCTTGCTGAGCAAAGCAATATAAGTCTGTGGGAATTTATCGTAAGTCTGTTCCTTTAGGAAAGATATAGTACACTTTCTCTGACCAGTCTGAAGATCTGTGAAAAGTTTGGTGGTTGTAATTTGGAGGAGTTCTGAATTTTTAGTCTCAGAAGAACAATAATAATAACCAGAAGGTAAAGTTTGATAACTTTATGTTGGCTTGAAAAAGACCGGCCTGAAAAATGTATAATGGTTTGAAATACTTAAGGTTTGACATTCTCTAACATGATGAAGACTAGTTTAACATGTTTTAATATATTGTTAATTTTTTAAACATAATCTAGCATGATTTTAGCACGTTTTAACATGATGTTACCACATTTTACCATCAATTAGTATGATGCTGGCACAGTTTACCATGATGCTAGCACGTTTTAAAAAGCATGATGCTGCCATGTTTTAGAATGATAGATATGCTAAAATATTTATAATAAATTAAATAATATCATAATGTTGTCATGATGTTATGAGGTTGCTAGGGTGATCTAAATGGTTGCTGGGGTGTGGCCAGGAAGTTGCCAGGTCAATACCTAAAGTCGGCTGGCAGCCCAAGTCAAATAAGCCTCTATGTCTCTTCAATGCTCTAATGGTGAGATATGGCTTATTGTATTACATGGTTGCTAGGGTGTAGCTAGACAGTTAACAGGATAAAACAAACAAATGGATGTGTGTATGACTCAAAAGAACCAACTCATATGTCTATATGATGTCCTGGTGCCTGAAATAGATAATTTATGTTGGTTGCTAGAGTGCTCTAAATGGTTGCTAGGATGTGGCTGGACCGTTTCCATGGTAACAATTAAAAACTACCTGCCAGTCTGAGCAGGCCACCCACACTTGTCTCTATAATGCCTCTCCCCTTTTAATGGAGGTCAGTGGGGTTGTTGCTAAGGTACTGTAACTGGTTGCTAGGGCGTGGCTATGAAATTGTAATGTCATTATTTTTCGCTGTTTGCTAAGTCGACCCCACCCCGAAGTCCCCACGACATTTTGATGTGGAGCTATGACCTCACAAATATCACCTCAATGTTATGAGGTATGGAATTTTTCACCCACTTTTTCGTACGCCCTAAAAACTTGGGGTGTACCAATACATCGATATTGATTGATGTAATGATCAAATGTCTAACAATACGATGCACTGATGCCACACGTAAAATATCGATATGTACTTTTATTTTGATACTCTCCAGTTTACGTAACGTGACGTCACATATTCACGTATTTTCGCCAAAGCGCGTATTTTCATTTTCTCACTATACTACTATGCCTGTGCATCAGGGTGCGATGCAACAAGACGCTGGTAGCGGTGAAACGATAGAGACAGATTTTGTGTCTGTTGTTGTACGCAGTCATGAAAGTATGGAAATATTTTGTATTTGGGAAAACAGATGAGCAGACAAAAAAAAAACCATGTAATTTGTAAACGTTGCAAGCCCCATGTAAAATACTCGCAAAATAAGACAAACCTGTCTGTGCATTTAAAAAGAAAACATGCAATTGAAGAAACACTTTGCCTGACAAAATACATTGTCATCTCAAATCATGTGCCCATTATTTATTTGTATTTATTTAAAAACATATTATAATATATATATATATATATATATATATATTTATTTATTTATTTATTTATTTATTTATTTATTTATTTATATTTATATTATAAAGCGTTTCAACACGGTGCAAACTAGTGCCATCTTGTGGTCAAAATGTGCAAAGCAAAAGACACTTGTGCTAACAGAGATTGCCTCTGTGTCAAACGTAACATCAATAATAATGAGCTTTACAAAGTAAAATAATTCTTATTTTTTTACCTATACTAGCTCTTTATATTATTATATCCCTTGGCACTTTTTTCTTCTTTTTTGTTTTGTATGCACAATGGCATAAAAGTTTAGTATTTGCAGTGGTGTGAAAGTGTGTTTCATGTTGCTTGGATGAAGAAAAAGTGTGTGTTTAGTTTTTTCAATTTAGTTTTGGGCTAACATTACACATAACCACACAGATCGGAATTAGACTTCAGTGCATCTTCCTTAATTTAAATTTAATTTACTGGATAATTGGTAAAGACTTAAAAATAAGAAAAATTCCAACTGATTCATGAAGACTGTATTCATGAAGGCTGTACATCGGCTTGAGATGCAGCAGCTTTCATGGGATGCTTCCCAATTCATATTTGTGCATCCTTGTTTTCATTTCTCGCTTCCTTTTCACACATCTTAGCTTCAAGGGAAGGTGCAAGGAAAAGATGCAGGGACAGTAGGCGAGAAAAAAACCCACTTCTGCATAGGACACAATGTTTCCTTGCTCATGCCTCTTCAAAAAGCTTCCTTACTCTTCGTTCCTCGTCTCCTCAAGTTTTTTCCTTTATTAACCATAAATCAACAATCATACATCTGCGTTGAGACAGTATTTATAGAAGAGAAAACAAAGGGATGGATGTTGAGGATATTATTCTAGTAACTTCTAGTAAATTCATTCTTCCAACCATTGAAATGGGGTTTGACTTTTGAATATTTATCTGTAAATAAAGTGTTTACCTAAAACAATTAGGTTGTTTTTTTAAAGTTCAGCTTCTTGTCATTCAAAAACACTTCAACTTTGATTGAAACCACATTCAAATCTTCAAATTGTATCCAACTTTGTTGTTCAAGATTTTAAATGTCACTTCTTCCACCTTCAGAACTATTAGGAAGGATAGATATTGCTTCCTTATTTTCTAACCCCTTCTTCACTGTCTTGAAGAATTTAATTTTTGATTGACCAGAATAATACTGTTTAGTTAACACACTTCTGATGAACCTATTTGTAAACTATTTGCTCTTTAAATTTATACCTTCAATACAAAGTGAATTGTACAAAGTGAGGGCTGTTATAGTACATTGTAAATTGTTAAATTATTGTTTTCAGGGGTATTGGGATAGTTTTTATTACTCTGTTGTATTCTCTAATAGGACATTGAATAGTAAATGTATAACAACAATCTCTGTAATTTAATAGATTACCCATCAAAATTACTAATCACATATGTAATTATCCTTTATCCAAGTCCACAGAAACAAAGATTTTTTAATTACTAAAAGAGTGTGTTGTGTGGTGTGAAGATGTGTTTAAACATTAAGTTCCAGTACAGAAGAACCTGCTGATGAAAATTAGACAGTTTTACAGGTATTTTTTTTGTAAATCATAGGCACAACACAATAGAAAATTAATTTCACCCAATTTTTAAAAAATTGCATTAGGGATACTTTTAATTTTAGCACACCATTTATCAGAGAAAAACCAATGACATTCATTTCATCTGCTTCAACACTTTTAATCATGTCAGCTTTTCTGATGTAATGGCGCTAAATCCTCCAAATAAAATTGAAATTAAACTTTGAGAACTGACTGATTGAATCAAGCGCTGTAGAAATTTGCCTTTCATCTCTTAGAAATGAAAATGCAAATTGACTTATTCTGATGTGGCTTTGCAGAATGTTAAAGCCATTTACCATTATGTAATTCATTCAGAGTAATTCATTCAAAACAAATTATAGTAGACAATAGTTCAGTGACTGGGAGAGCTACTCCAGTTACTACCCTGTCTAATGCCCTTCTTAACTGCAAATCTTGAGCATGTGCCTTGTGCCAAGGATACACAGCTGTTAATTACACTGTTAACAATTAGATTTATTAATCTAATAAATCTAACTAATGTATTAATAATAATTATGTATTATTAATATAATACATAATACATAAATACAATTAAACCAATTTTATAATTAATCAAGTCTAGTACCAACTGTATGTTATTATGATCTTCCAGCAAGGAGGCCAGATTGTGGGGCAAGCCCTTTTTCATTCTAGCTGGAAATAGTTTATAGTCAGTGTTAAGAAGTGTAACAGACATCACAACTCCACCCACTCATTCCCTCTAACCCGCCTACTGATTCTTTACCCCTGCACCACTCTGGCACTTCAGTTTTGTCCGGTCTTGTTGATGTTTACCTCTCAACGCCTTGGCTCCTGATGAGTTCACTTACCTGTTGGACTTTTTACCTGTCTTCCTGGTTTCTCCATCATCTGCTCCACTGGTCTTCTACAAAAGAGAAAATACTGTGTTTACATTCAGCTAAATTACATTCATCTATGGATTCATACTCACCTGTTGTTTCTGTTTGCTATTGATATTTATCTGTTCGAACTTACCTTCATTATTAAAGATTACACTATCTACTATCTTGGTCTCCTTTCCCCTCTATAGTGTGACAGTAACAGGTCTTAGATTATCTAACAAGCTGTTATCTTTTCCATGCATAGGAATAAGTACTATTAGGCTTTGCTTTAAGCTTACCATCAATTCTTTCCACACTATGCTTTTCTGAATTGCCTTGAACAACAAATATCCTTCCAAAAGAATCTATAAAATTTAGCTGAGAGCCTGTCGGGTATGAAGTCCTTAATCTAATTCAGAAAACTGGAGGAATCTGCTTGGGAATACACAATGAGTAGACAGTAGAGATTATAAATTGTGAACTTCTTTTTCAATACTTTACTAACCTTACACTCTATTAAATTTTTCAGTAAACTTGATATTACCTTATTTTCTTGCCCTCTCCAAATTGTTGAAATACCAGGTGTTCTTTTCTCCTCCCTCTATCCACTTTGCTCGCAATCTCACAAATGTACCCTGGGCTTTTTTTGCAATACATATCTTCTTGTGGCTTTCAATATCAGTAATTTAGTGTTATTTTCACTATTTAATTCTGTCTTTTTACAATATCTACCAATTTCCTATTACATTTTTTACTTTTTTCATAACAATCTCCACACTAAATTTTATGGAAAATTCTCTAATTTTATTTTTTACGAATTCCTACTTAATACACAAAACTCTATGGTCTCCTCATGTTCGATCTCAAATATTACTTATTTGATCTTGGTACAAAAATACCTTATGTTCTCTTTCTAATATTTGTTCGGTATCTCAGTATGGCAACGCCTCAGGTATGACTGATCGCGGAAGCACCAATGACACCACTGCCACTCATAGCAGACTAATCCCTGCAGCGATGGGGGACTCCTGCCTCCTCTTCTACATAAACCACTGCTACCTGCTATTTCGTTGTTCTCACTCTCTTTCCTGTGGAAGATTTCAAAAGCTGTCCACTAGCTCATGGGGGATATGATGAATAGTGTGTCTACTGTCCTTCCCCAGATGTTTAAAGATCTGTTAGCAAGAGAGGAAGATGATGATGATGGTGATGTGGGAGGCTGTGACAAAGGCGCTGAGAGAGATCTATGAGACAGAAAGAGACTTTCATCACGTCTCCCACCAGCAAGACAGTTTATTAAAGCTATCCCAGCCTGCATGGCTGAAATAAAGAGGTTCTGAGACAAACATTTTTTATTAACCAAGTTCCCATTAAGCGCTTCTCAAGGCTGGATGTTCAAGGAATGGAGGATTTAGGGATGGCAAATCCTCCCCCTGTAAAAAGATATGTAGCAAACCATTTACACCCAGGCCGCAGGTTAGTTCTCTCTTCAGCTGAAGCCTTGCTGCCAGAGCACTTCACCACCTTATAAATCAAAAGATTTATAAATTTGCGTTTGCGTGTTGAACGCGGCATTCCTCCTCACAGCTTATCAGGCAGAGTTACTCAAGGAGATGGGCTCCGGATCTCCTAACCTGGTGCTTGAGAGAAGATATGTGTCATTGCTGATTTAAACCTGCACACGTCCTCCGGGGCAGTTCAAAGTTTGCGGGGGGAGCATGAGCTTAGTAGTGGTGAGAGAGACTGGTGTGTTGGGTTTGTCAGAACTGTCTGACAAAGATAAGATGAAGAGTTTTTGGATGCCCCCATTGATCCAAACGCCATGTTCAGCACAACCATATAAGCTATGTGTCAACAATGTGACCTACAGAATATGTGGGACAGGCAAATTAAAGATCACAAAAGAAAGTCACAGATAAAAATAAATATTCACTCCTTCAAGAGAACAGCATTCCCCTCCTTCGCCACTAGATTGTGCTATAACACCGCTAGTAAGCAAAGACTGGCGAGGCCAACTTAGTGCTCAGGTGGAGAACTGGCACGCATGCACAGTTCATTCGTGAGTTTTAACTACTATATACAGGGGATACAGACAGGACCCCTGTTTTTAATGTGGTGATAATGTCAGTGACACAGGGAATCAGCTCGGGTTTTGGAGTCAGAATTATCCCCCTTAATGACTAAAGAGTAATTCCAACAAAAGAAAGCCACATGGGTTTTTACTCTGGATATTTTGTGATTAGGAGGTCTCCACCTCATACTAGATTTGCGGGTCCTCAACAAACATCTCAGAAAATACAATTTTAAAATGCTGTCGCTCAGAGCTTTGTGTCAAAGTATTCGTCAGGAAGATTGGTTTACTTCGGTGGATATTCCCTGTGCACAGGAAACTTCCACAATTAGTCACGCCTCACTACCTCACTTTATGTTATCGAGAACCGGGTTTACTTTAGTAAGCTAAAGTTTTAACAGTCCGGAGTTAAATTTCCAATAGCTTTTATTCTTCCTTATTCTATTAAATTCAATTCAATTTAATTTCTACAAAACAATAGTGTGATGCAAAGGGGCTTTGGAAATCAAAATGTCTAAGACAGATTCTCTAAGTGAATATTCAACGAGCCAGTAATCAATCCTGGTGTTATTAGGTTTAACCCTAATAACAATTAATTTTTAGTAATAAATTCCCCAGTTTTATGGTTAAAGTGGTAGCTATCAAACTTAGTGAGTCATCTGTCTTCTTATTCATCATCATATTCCAGTTGCCTCCAATTAGAATAAAGTCTGTTGGATAGAATGTTCTAAACCCTGCTAAAGTGCTTGTCATATCTTCAAGCATTTGTTTATTCTGTACAATAGTTCTGTGACCATAGGCATTAGTTAAAATGAAACAATAGCTATCGACTTTTTAAAACCACTATTATCCAATGATCTCGGCTATCTGTCCTAAATGTAATTATATCACCTGGAAATTTATTAAAACAATAATTTAACGCAATTAAATTGCGTTTAACACCACCAGACTTGTTGGTCCCATGGCTAAATAATATTCTATCACCCCAATAATTAGACCAAAATTTAACATCTACTTAAGAGGAATGAGTTTCTTGAAATAAAAGGCATTGTGGTTTTCTTCCTTTTACAAAATAAAAATAGCACCTTTCTTTTGACCAAATATTTTAAACTCCTCATGTTTAACAAAGCACAGAACATTACTAAAGACAATGAAGATAATAGTAAAAAAACTAGAAGTTTTTTTTTATAAGTTGATAACCAATAACATAAATAGTCCTATGTCCTTTTAATACTGGACAAATAAGAAGCTATGTGTCTATTCCTAATTTTTCTATTTTTCTTTTGGCCAACTCTGTGCACAGTGTCAATAGCTTCATCCAGCTGTCACTCTTCCATGTTGGGGGCGATCTTATTGAAGAGTTATATGACATCTGTTGTAATGTTTGTGTCCTTTTTTTCCTCCAGACCTTTTAGTTTGAGACACCATCACATATTGTATCTCTCCTGGTCTCTAATTCTCTTTTTGAGCTCTTTACTTTCTTTACATAAGCTTTTTTTTTTTGCACTTTTTCAGCTCATTGAGATTCCCTTTACATTCTTTAACTTCATCAGCATTGAACTGTACAGCTTTAGTTAAGCTAGCATTTATGCAGCTACTCTGATTAGCTTATTCTCAAAGTTGCATCAGTTGCCCATTAAAGTTATTTTTCAGGGTTCCAGGTTAGAGATCTCAACCTTCCTTTCATGTAATTCTGCTCTTCTTTCTGGCTGGAATCTTCTCAGAGTTGTTGGCACAGAGTCTTTTCAATTATGTATTATGTTAACCTCCATAGTGAAGTCATGGTCAGTAGAGGGCTCTACATAACCACTTCTTTACCACTTTTGTATTCATCATCTTTTATTTTCAGTCTAGCAGGTTTAATCATACTTTGTTAACTTAGATAATTGAAGTAAACTTAATTAATTTAAACTCAATCTCTGATGAGAGTGACTACTTAGCCTGCCATCTTGCCCGGAAGTATTCCTCATCTCTTCAAAGTGCAATTAGAGAAATGAGATGCTTCAACATGACCTCGATTGGTTTCTAGGTCACGGACTGGATAGCTATGGAGCAAAATCATATTTTGAGTGTATAAAATAGCATTTCGCACACACATTAATGCATTTTTATGCAGAAATATTGACCTCTATCCTACAGGATATTTTGGAGAGACTTGTCTACGAATTTTAGTCTGCCATAAGTCAGCAACCACTTAAACTTGATTAATTGGAGTTCATGAGTCACCATAAGCTTGTTATACTTGAATCATTTTATGGATGTATAGACATTCTTTAACCCAGTCAGGTCTGAGCTTGAGGCTATGTGTGTATGCAGTGTGGAAGTGGATGTGGCCTTCTACTTTGGCAGTCAATTACTGTGATATATTAAAGGCCCAAGCACTAAAAGTGCGAAGAGCTCTATTGTTTCCTTAGGATTATTAGGAGCGATTATTGGGGGATTATTCTTTTGGTTCCTTTAACACACTCAAAAGTCTTGAAACTTGGCATTCAAATCATTAAATTTTTAAATACTCCTCCTTTTTGGCAAATATTATGCCAAGACATTAAAGATGCTACATTGAGAAGGCAATAAATTAATGGCAAAAAAACAGGAAGTGGTTTATCTGAATTGAGTGATTTTGTTCAAACTTTAGCTGTATGTTTGGTTCTAGGGACCGATGACATACAGGCGGCTATTGTGGGTCACAGTCAAGGAAGTATGTCGTTTAAAAGAGTCCACTTTAAATGTAACCAAATTGCTTTATATTTGGTCAGAAAAAGAAGAGCTAGCATTGAAAATGCTAAACTGTGAATGAGTACTTAATATTTCGAATGGTGTTGCCATGGCGAGGCAATCATTTTACAGCAATAAATTAAACTAATGAAAATATGTTGAAAATACGATTGGATTTGTGGATTGATCACAATAATGTGGCTATTGTAAGTCACAGATATAGCGCCACCAACTGACAGCGGGAAGTATGCAACATAATTACATAGAACAGACTTTAAATTAGACCTCAATTATTTTCAGAATTAAATGCACTTGACAACTATGCAGGATTTTCTGAGAAGCACCAGGTGGCGATGGTGCTATATATCTTATATCTATATATCTTATATCTTATATCTATTTTCTTTATTTATCCTCCCTTTATATGTTTTAAACATTAACTGTTTAAAAGGGCCTTGACACAAAACGTTTACTATATTCACTTTTATGTGGCAAATTTGAAGGTCTCACTACAATTACATTTGTTCAAAGATACATCCAAATCTGTAATCAAAGTACATGTTGCTACATCTTAGGCTTTGGTAACTTAAAGCAAATAAACCAGAAATAATGATGAAATATTTCATCATATATAAAGTTTTTCATCATATGTAAAGTTTATATATGAAATATAAAGTTCTATCATCATATATTGTGGATTTTAATTTCTGCAATGTGAAAATAATATATTGGGCTTATAAAACTGTATTGTAATATTTTAGGATTTCTCTTGGATTTCTAAGAGTTTTGTTGTTTTGAAATATTTTGTAATCCTTTTTGTGCAAGAAAATAGGTGTAATAGAATCTCAATGGCTATTAATGCAGCATATCAAAATCAACAGCCTTTCAGTATGATCTGCATCATCAACCAATCGTGTGAACTTCACTCACTTTGTGAAAACACATGAAGAGCAACAGAAAGTATAAAAGGCAGGCATAATGCCCCTGTAAATTACATTAGCTTCAGAGTTTCTGGTACTTTCTTAACAGTAAGTCTATAAGTAACATTTTAAATACTGAATGTAAATACAATTGCTGTACCATTATTATCTCAGTAATAACTACCATCCTGCATTAATTTGAATGACACAATGCTATGATAGATAACATTCTAACATGCATCGTTGGGTTGCATACTGTAATTGTACTCTTTACCCTTACGTTTACTGTATTGTATAGTCAGTGTATGTGAAGAATAGTGTTTGCATACTGTATGAAATTTGTAATAATATAAAATGTTATTACATGACTATATCATAACTAATTCATATGCCATGTTTACTTTACTCTCGAAGCAACCCACTATGTCACAATTCTTGGCCAAAAAATAGGAATTTTGATTGTTCATAAATAGTGTTGTTGCACAATGCAAACTCTGTGATTTCCAATGAAATGATTTACCCAATATTTGGATCAGGCTTTAGTGTCTAGACTACAGTCTAGCAGAAAAGTTCAAGGTTGGTACTTTTGAAATACCATGATAAAATCAGCACATTTGCTTGCACATCAGAAATGTGTTCTAAAGTACAACAATGGTTATCAGTTAAATGCCTAAAAAAATAAGAATTAATTAAGCATGTTCCTATAGCTTAATTGGTAGAGCATTGTTAGTAGTGGAAAGGTTGTGGGGTCAATTCTCAGTGGAACATATGTATTGTTAAATTGTATACCTGGAATGCAAGTCACTTTAAATAAAAGCATCTACCAAATGCATAAATGTCAGTGTAGTTATGTCAACCCACATATTCTAATGTACAGGCTTCTAATGTTAAGACTTTTTACTTGACAATTTCATAATCTTGAGACCAAATATCTGTATATAACTCCTTCTAGTGCCTTTGAAACAGTCCTAGGCTACGTTTCTTAAAAGCATTGTAAGCCTGGTATACATAGCATCAATTGGTACCAATGGTCTCTACGATCAATTTAGGCTTAATTTTGAGAAATGCAGCCCTGGTCTATTCTGGTCTCAGATTGTTACATATTTTTTTAAAGATTTTCTTCTAGCTGATCATACAGGATCAAAACTGGTATCAAAAACTAAATAATGCCATCAGTTTATTACCAAATCTTTACATCTTTAGCTTTGTTTACTTTGTGTTTTCTCAAACACATTACCAAACATTGTGACTCAATTTAATATGGGTACAATTCCACCACTTACTGTGTTGGAGTGTCAACCAGATACTATTTGCTGAATTATTTAACATATATGCAGTATTAACACAATATCAATAATCATGGTTATTAACACCTCTAGTACAAAGTCCAGCAAACCACGCAAAGTCCTTTAACTTGTTCTAACATTGTTTTTAGGCTTTATTTTTCCTAATTGAAAAGAGTTTTTTGTACTGTATGACGAAACAGAAAATTCAGAAAATCTCTTTGTTTAACATTAAGTGTGTCTGTCTCATATCTAAATGCTTAACAACCATCTATAACACCTTAGTAGCATCAGTTTAGCAAACCATTCAGAATGCCTTAGCAACACCGTAAAAGCTTTAAATATTTACATTTATCTTAAAACTTCTTAAAAGTGCATTTTGTTTTAAGTTGCAGACTTTGTCAAACATTTCACATTGCTAACTTGCCTTTCATGACAAAAATCATCGATCTTTATTTGCCGCTCAACTCATACAGTTCATACTGTTACAGAAAACACGTGCGTCAAACTAACCGTCAAATCATTGGGCACTCCTTTAGCTTTATTTGCATGGAGGACCCCGCCCGCTCCAAAGCGCGCAGTATGATTGGTCCACCGCTACATCGTGAGTGGTTGCATCGGCGAGGTCAAAGGACAACGTCTAGAAGTAACCCCCGTCGCATCACACCACCGTGATGTTGCTGTCAAAAAGGTTGGAACTGCAGCGACAGTACGTTTGGCGTTATAAAGCCTATTAGTCGTCACAGGAAGAAAAATGTTCTTGAATTAGGAGGGAATACATTCAGTCGTATTCAAACGTCTGTTCATACGCATCAGAATTGTTTGCAGACTCCTTTCGCACGGTGAGTACATACAGTTTACTAAAGATACCGGCTGCCTGAATCCATTTATGCCGGCTGACTGTCAGCGTACCTACACGTCGATGCACATGCTGGAAGGATTTATAACACACCAACTCCGACTTTATTTGGTGAACCTTCACAAAGCAGATGACAGGACGGTTTTGATGATATAATGTGTTAGCATATTTGCTAAATCGAACTATTAGGACGCCTTCTGTCAAGTCATGACATGCAGTTCAAATGTTTTAAAATAGTGATTATTCTGAGGGCTAAGAAGTAGCCGATGCTACCAAAAGGGATATTTCCCAATGTATTTGTTAGATAGATTAAAATAAACTTTACACATGGAGGTGGGTATATGCTGTGCTCAGATGCCCTAGTACACGTTTACCAGGTTTATCCGGTTCGATTAGGTATCCGGTTATTTTCTCCTGTCAGACCTGCTGTTTAGTTGCCATTCAGGTGCGTTAATCGCAAGACACGAGTAAACTCGTCTTATTAAAATACAAAGCGCTTCTCCAGCTACAAGACACACTTTATCATACGGTACCATGTTTCATTGATGAGATACTACTATAGCTGAATCCAGCTCCCAATTCGCCACCCTAAAAATATTTAACTGTTTTAAGCGCCTCCCTTGCAGTGTTATTGGCTGTGTATTTAAAAGGACAGCTGCGCTCAGAATTTGACATTGTAGTTTGAACAGAAAATCGTCAGATTCCTGTTAATTATTAAATTATTTTGATTTACTTGACGTTACAAAATAAACTTTGTTAAAAGTTCACTTAAAACAGAATCTAATGGCTTTATCAATTTCCTCTTTGGCTAATCTGGGCATTGTATTTTATTAAGCTGATTTTTTATTTTTCAAGTCATCCAAAGAAGACCACACATCATATTAATCATTTTGTTTTTATATACAGTGCCTGTCATAATTTTAAAATTATGTTTCCAAAACAATAACAATGTAGGGGGATATAATCTCTTTATAACTAATTCCAGCATCACATTTTATACTGATGTTTCATTTTTATACCATCCCCAGAAGACCACTGCACCATATTAAATGCTATATGGGTATATAACACACATAAGATGTCATAACTTCAGTATTTCAAAAAGCCCAATGTACGGGCCAAGATAAAATTTTATCCAATTCTGATGTTATATTTTTAAAATTATTGTTTTGTGTTTAGCATTTTAGTATGATTGTTCTGAAATGTTACCTTTTTTCTGTTACTGAATGCCATGACCTGGAACTATTTACCAATTTTCAATACAAGTGATGCACACTTGTATTGCATTCACAATGGGAGTTAAAGACATTGAAGAAGACATTGCGATATGTATGCAATATGTATGTAAAGGACTTTGCAATATGTAATATTTTGTTTGTGATTTGTTGTGATTATAGTTGTTTGTAATATTAATATTTTGTAATATGTACTGTTCTTTTAGAGAAGACTGGTCTATTAACTAGACTAAACATGTACTACGCTAACATGCATTCATACAGTGTAGCATTGGAAGAAGGTTAAAGTTGAAGCAGTGTAAGAAATAAAGTATGAATTATGGCTGTATTTGAAATTCAACAGCCTGCTTGAACCATTTTTTTTATTCTAACACACCTTGGTAAAAGGGGGTTAATGATGAATCCATTTAAAAATCTAAGTAAATTTGTATAAGTATTATACTTGCATGTCTTGCCAAAAAAGTGTCCTGATAAAACTTGCAGGCTTCAGCTGATCGTGGCTTAAAACTTTTAATGAAAGAGAACTAGTATGATTCAGAGGATCTTTGATAAATGAAAATAATCTGACAAATGGGAAAAGTCAGCAGTAAAAGATAAGTCTTGTTTTCTTGCAATTTGATTGGATGTAGTTTTAGATGGGTTGCTATGGTCACCAGAGGTCTGGCCGGATTTTTCACCTAGGTTTTAATTGAAGTTTGGGGGTAATTCTACAGAAACACTGGGTGAGGGCCAATGTGACCCTCTAAGACCCGTGTTAGTATTTTATGGAGAACATTTTAAGTCATGACACCTGTGTTGTATAGCCGTTTCGCACATAATATGGGAAGTGGTCCAATGAAATAAAACATAAAACATGAAAGTGACATATTTTGTCAGGTATGATAACCCATACCCAAAATGTGATCTCTGCATTTAACTCATCACTGGTAAGGAGTAAACACACATTGCAAGCCGTGAACACACACAAACACCCGGAGCAGTGGGCAGCACTGCTGGGCCCAGAGAGCAGTCGGGGTTAGGTGCCTTGCTCAAGGGCTCTTCGGTTGCTACCTGCAGGCACTGGAATCAAACCAGCAATCTTATAATTACAACCCTGATTCGCTAAGCAGTAGATGATATTTCAAAAATTAAACATCAGAATAAAGTACAAAAATGTGGAATTGTATAGGGAAGGATTATGTCTAGCCCCCTACATTGTTTTTTGAAGGGTTTTTTAATTAATGTTAATTTTTAATATAAATATTAACTTTATTAATTTGTTTTAAAGCCATGACAGGTGCAGTATGTTCAATGGGCACATAATTGTTAATATGGTGGTCTTTTGGGGTGATTCTTCAAAGATAAAACATTAGAATAGGATAAAATGCTAAATGTTTTAAAAGAGGGATGATATCTAGCCCCCTTTTGTACTTTTGAAATGGTGACAGACGCTGTATATATGAAAACAAAATGGTTAACATGGTGAGTGGTCTTCTGGAGATGATTTCAAAAATGACACTTAAAAATAAAATGCTCAGATTAGCTAAAGAGGTAGTTGATCTAGCCTGTGATGTGCTGTTATAGGTGAACTTTTTACATGAAAAAATACAGTATGATGTATAAGCTCTTAGCCATTTAAAATGAACAAATAAAAACAAAAAAATTAACAGCAATCTGACTATTTTTTGTTCAAACTAATGGCAGACAACAATGTCAAATTCTGAATAAACAGTTCAACATTTTTAGGTGGAACGGATAATTTGGCAAATAAGGAGCTGGCAAACTCGGACCTGGATTCAGACTTGTAGGACTGTGTTACCTAAATATGTATATGGTGGACCAGAGACACAATAAGATTTATGTACAAGGGTACTTCAAAGAATGACATCATAGAGCGAGCATGGTACCATGTCCAAAAAGTGCCTTTTGCCACATCTTGTTAGTGTTACTGTTAACTTTTCTTTTCTCCATAAATGTGTCCAAATGGAGACCGACTGTTTGTGTGCGACCTGTAAGAAATTACAGACTGCCTCTAAACAGATTCCACTCCAAGATAAAATTAGAATAAGCTCATCTCTAAAAAGGCTTAATTATCATAGAGACATATTGGTCTGCCATATGTGTGTAACACCTGAACTAACATTGCATTAAGCGGTAAGAAACAGGTTTACACAACAGTATAAAATGTTCACGTTTATATTGTTCTATGTTCATGTTCCCCGCTGAATCACTTTGTTACTGCAACACTTTAATAAACCACTTTTTTGTTGAGATCTCCAATGTCCTCATCATTTTTTTCTTACAGACCTGATAAAGCAAGTTCCAACATGCATTTCTAGAATGTACCTTGCTTTACCCTGAGATGACTCTGTATGTGTGTCATATCTAAATATTGATAAATCACTGTGACAGCACAATAACACATTGCAAAACGATTGTACTGTTTTTTTTAAGTTTACCACAGTGCTGTCATGGTTTCTTTAAAAACGAACCATAGTATTATTTTATAATTTTCTTGCATTTCTTTAGAGTATCATGCGTGAAGTAGCATACATTAAGTATCATACCCATTATTATACTGCATACAGTTCTGTTACTTTGTATACTTTGTTACCTTGTTTATAAAATTTTAATCTTATTAAAGTGTTCTGCTGTAGTGCTTGCAGCCTGCCAGCATCGCCTAACCATGGCAGAGCAGAACTCGTTGGAGAAGAAGCTCCCAGCTATACATGAGCTACACTCTCATTTCGTTGTGGGTTCTATATCTGAGGAGAACTCCGAAGATGAGACAGCAGGAAAACTTGATCTGCAGATGGAGGACAATCAGCGCTCCCTCTCACCCTCCTCTGTTAGTTCGGACAGCACTTATGAGATGGGCTTCGAAAGCCTGGATGGGCCCTTGCACAATATGAGGTCAGAGCTTCTTTGTGCTCTAGTTATTTATTTTCATTCTTTTTATTATGGCGCAATCATCGAAGGCCCTATAGTTTTTCTTAAAAAAAAATGATGCTGCATATATGTGATACGAAACTTCATACATATATCGGTCATGTCAAACCGAACAACTTTCTCACTGACACCCATTAGCCCTTAATTCGGCCATTCTGGATTTTCTGAAAAGCACATCCTGTGAACATGCCTTTAAATACTCCTTCTAGGGATTTCATGTGATTGTCACCAACTAATGACGTTGATAGGCCTATTGTGAGTCACAGTCATAGCGCCACCAACTGGCAACAGGAAGGAAACAGGAAGTCTCTAATATCTACAGCATGCATTGGTGCATTTACATCAAACTTGGAAAATATGTTTGGTGTTGTGGGCTGATCACAGTAATATGGCTATTGTATATCACAGTTAAAGCGCCACCAACTTGCAGCAGAAAGTGCGTCACTTACAAAGACTTGGAATGGACTTTAAATTAGTCCTCATTTTCGGAATTAAAAGCAAATGACAACTATGCATAGTTTTCTGACAAGCTGTTTGCAGCATGATTTTTTTTTCATGGTTTTGGGCCCCTTAACATGCTCACAAACTCTTGAAACTTGGCACAGACGTCAGAGTTGTCCGCCATTAGCCCCAGGCATATGCTGACGCATGGGTGGGGCAGGGGGTCTCGGTAGTTCATGGCAAAAATGGAAACAATAGGCTTGTCATATCTATCTTTCATTTAAACTGAGTGATTGAGTGATTTAATTTAAAAGATCCTAGTGGTAATAGTGTAGTGGTAATCATTGCTTGCAGCTATGATAGTTAGTTATTGTGATGTTGACTTGTGATGTGAAAGTTTTGTCTCTAGTGCTAGAGATTAGAGTTGAAAGTGACATGTTTTTGTCAGATACGGTAACCCATACCCGAAATGTGACCTCTGCATTTAACCCATCACTAGTGAGGAGTGAACACACACACACCTGGAGCAGTGGGCAGCTATCACTGCAGTGCCCAGGGAGCAATCAGGGGTTAGGTGCCTTGCTCAAAGGGCACTTCAGTTGCTACCTGCCTGCACTGGAATCGAACCAGCAACCTACTGATAACAAGCCCGACTCACTAACCAGTAGGCCACAACTGCCCCTTGAGTTTGAAAATGACTGAATAAAGAAGATCACTCAAAAATGAAAAGTCTTCCATTGTTTAAATAGCCTGGTCCAAACTTGTACGACTTGTTTTACTCTGTGGAACTTTCAGAATATGTTTAGAAGAATTTGGCAGTCACCATTTACTTTTAATGTATGAAACAAAATAATAGTGTCAACATTATTTAAAAGTTCCTCTTTTGAATTGCATGCAAATAAGAAAATATTTTGAGGTTTGAGAAATTGCAAAAAAACTTTCAGTAATATAACCTTTTTTTAGACTAGAATGGTGACTAGCATTGGTTTTCTAAGTAATTCAGTTTCTTGCCAGTGTGTGGATGAGTAAATTCAAATTCTGAAGCAGCTTTTTGTGAATTGCCGGCCTGATAATAAAGGGCTGAGCAGGGTTTAATTTAGGTTCATTGCTATGCTGTGTGAAAATGTTTTTCACACACTTTGTGTTTGCTCACACAATTGCTGTTTCACTGCCAGCCTTTGGCATTTTTTTCTTTCTTGCTCACCAGGGTCTCACACAGATGTCACAACTGGTAGGGTATTGATAGCCCGTGTCTGAGTGAGACTGCTTAGGATAGCTTAGAGTAAAATTGAAGGTTGGATTATCCATTAAATAACCCTGAAATAGTGGTAGTATAATGATTAAGAATCTTGATTTAAAGGAGTAATCCAGAAAAACAAGGGCTGCTGTGATTGTGTTTAATACCAATTTACTGTACTCCAGAGGGACTGTCCTTTCTGTAGGGCATATGGAGAATAGGAATACAATATAGAAAGTATATGCATTTAATTCACACTTAAATTGTTGCAGAAATTAGGTATGCATTAGATAACAAAATCTCAAACCAAGTGGGATCAAACACCTATTTTGGTGGATGGCAGTTCCCACAGGTGTAGTTCCTCATGCATATAACAAGAAAAATACATTTTGCCTTAAGGTTTAAACAACATTGTTTTATAATTTCAAACCCACCAAACATCTTTCTGTAAAATGTTTTGCTTAAAAGTATGTTTCTGGTAAATGAATTCTACTTGGTTTGATATTTTATATGTAAAGCAACAACATTTACTTTCTATATTTGTAAATGTAGCGTGTGCAAAAACTGTGGCCACTGTAATTTTTATGGAGCACTACATCAAAAGCAAGACAAAGTGTCTTTTACATTGTTAGTTAATGTCCAAAAAAGTGCCTTTAATAAATAAAATTAAGATTTGAAATTAAGACTTTGTGAGGTGAGTGAAGCCTTTTACTTCAGTTAAGGAAAACATGACCATTCAGTGTACAGTAGATGCCAGACCACATGCTGACAAAACATACTGCACATTACTGGCAAATCTGCACTTTGTTCAGTGTGCTGCATTAATGAATCTAATAATGTAATGAATAATGGAATAATGAAAAAAGTCAGCAGTCATATTTACTGCTGTATGATTTAACCACTCAATCAAATCTCACTCAATTATTAATCTCAGCGTGTAACTGTAACGGCTTGTTTGAGTAACTCTCAGTGGCAGATGTAGGTCAGGTGGTGGTGAAACTGCCATACAGGGACAATGTGCCCCTCCCCCATAACAGTCTTCTGTTGGTCAAGAGGAGGGTCATTGAAGATGGCGTGGATTTAAAATATTTTTTCTTCTTTTCAAGCCAGATAAACTGTACATGATTTATCTCAGACAGAAATGTTGAGGAATGCATTCACAATGGGAGTTACACTTTCTGGCTGGAATGTAACTTAATTTAAATGCAAGTTTTCACTTGCATATTGTGCAGATAGATGCAAGGTGTAATATTACATTTATATATTTATTATTTTTAATTTATATAGAAAGTAACAGTTTATTTAAAAATTTAAAATAAAGAAAATTGCTCCTCAAGTAATTTGCAGTTTTATGTTTTAAACAGAAACAATGATAGACAGGCATAATTTATGGATTGCAGCTTTAAAATATAGCTGCAAGCAGCGATGACAGGCCCAACCACTACGTCAACATCGCCACCTTATGCTTCTTAGAAAATTATGCATAGTTATTACATGCATTTAATCCTGAAAGTTCTAAATCTTATGTAAGTGGCATATTTCCTGCTGCCAATTGGTGGTGCTATAACTGTGACTTACAAAGGCCACATTATTATGATCAGCCGACAGCACCAAACATATTTCTTGTTTTAAGTGACATACTTCCTTTTGCCAGTTGGTGACGCTATGACTGTGACTCACAATAGCCACCTCTATGTCATCAGTTCCTAGGACCAAACACACAGCTCAAATGTAAACGCATATCACTTAATTCAAGCAGCAGATACGAGCCACTTCCTGTTCTGTCCTGTTTTAGTTATTGTATCGCCATGGCAACACCATTGGAGATATCAATAATTCTGTCGCAATTTAGAATCTTAAATGGTTTGGCATGATGCTCATCAAGTTTGGTGACAATCACGTTATCCCTAGCAGGAGTATTTAAAAGTTCACGTTGCATCATCATTTTATGCTACCCACTCATGTGCCAGCCTTTGTCTGGTCCTAATAGCCAACAATTCTAAAGTGTGCCAAATTTAAAAACTTTTTGAGCATGTTAAGGGAACCAAAGGTCCCAAAAACCTTGGAAAAAAAATAATACAGAAATAATAATCATAAGGAAAACAATAGGGCCTTTGCACTTTCAGTGCCTGGGCTCTAAAAATAATCCCATGGAAAACAATAGTAAGACAATGTCAGCTATCCAGGGAAACTTTGAGGGACAAATGCAGATGAAGGCCGCCTTCAGGAGCACTGAAGCCTCTTACCTATGAAAGCATAATGTGGCATTGCTATTAGTTATATTTCCTTAAATAGAAAATCCTATACTGTACTAAAGAACTAAATGGCTACCGTTACATTCAGACAGGAAATGGAATATTATTAGTCTGTTAGCAGCTCTTATATTGTTGAACTTCTCTGCCTATGATAATAGTAATGGGTCTGTGATCTCTGAGTTCTCAGGCAGTCATTTGTGATCATGTTTATCGGTTTTGTTTTTGTCAAGGCCTAGTATGTCAGGACTTCATCTTGTGAAGCAGGGCAGGGACCGCAGACGCATCGACCTGCAGAGAGACTTTACCGTGGCTTCACCTGCCGAGTTTGTTACCCGCTTTGGTGGTAACAAAGTCATTGAGAAGGTGAGATTCTTGACTGCTGTTATATTTGACCATGACTGTCTTCTGTGTTAACAGCCATTAAATGTTTTTGTTACGTTTTATGTTATTTTACAGGTCCTCATTGCCAACAATGGCATTGCTGCAGTTAAGTGCATGCGCTCCATCCGTCGCTGGGCTTATGAAATGTTCCGAAATGAACGAGCCATACGCTTTGTCGTCATGGTGACCCCAGAGGACCTCAAGGCCAACGCAGGCGAGTTAAAGAACTGGGCTTAACTGTTACACTAACAGAGTAAAAAAAACACCTCCCTCACTCTAGCTGCATCATGATATAAACTGGGGAAAGTCTTATTAGATGTACAAATGTAATTAAATAAAAAGGCCCTTCTCTCGTTGTTTAAACTGTGTCAGTTGGCTCTGTCCAGAACCAGCCTGGCCTAATTTGCATAGAAAGTGCTCAGTGTGGCGGAAGTCTATTTTTGATAGGATGGTTCACTATCTATGTCCACAGAGTACATCAAGATGGCTGACCACTATGTACCTGTCCCAGGAGGGACAAACAACAACAACTATGCTAATGTGGAACTTATTTTGGACATTGCTAAACGGATTCCTGTTCAGGTAAATAAGTGTGAGCTTGACTCAGTATGTAGGGTAAACTTTTTTTTTTATAACCACTACAAATACCCAAAGATTGGTTGTTTCAAAAAATGTTACAAAAAATTACAAAAAGTTGTAACTACAAAAAGTGATTGTAGTTACAAGTGATTGTAACTGCAGAAATTGCAAAAAGTGACAATAGCATTATTTGTTTGCAGAGGACACTTGGTTTTGTATTTTGTATAGACCAAAGTTTTTTGTATAATCAAAGTGTTATTTGGGGCTATTGTAGTTGATTTGACCCTTGTTTCTCACTTTTAAACCCCCTTTAGGCTGTGTGGGCTGGATGGGGCCATGCCTCTGAAAACCCAAAACTCCCTGAATTATTACACAAGAATGCCATCGCATTCATGGGTGAGACTGATATTATTATAATTATATTATATATTATTATTATTTTTAGAATGAGCTCTAAAGCACCATAATGAGCCCTACAGTGATGATGTTCCTCTTTATTTGCTGGTTTGTGTGTTTTATTAGGTCCCCCTAGTCAGGCCATGTGGGCGCTTGGGGACAAGATAGCCTCCTCTATTGTGGCCCAGACTGCTGGCATCCCCACACTACCCTGGAGTGGGACAGGTTAGTCTTAACCTCACACAGCACATCCACAGACTCTTCATCTAACATCTCATGTTTTGTACACAAAACTGGCAACAGTTGACTTTTATGCAGGAATGCTATTTGTAGGCATCAGGATTCATAGGTTTTTATCAGTCAGCAAGGAAACAAAATGTTTACAAGATACCAGGAGGTGCATGGCATTTTTATATATTGATAAGATATGAAAGAGTTTTTGTTGCTTAGAAATATCTTTAACTATCATATCTTGAGCAATATCTGGAGCTTTACACAATATCTAAATTCATATATCCACTAAATGTCTAATGAAAAGTAGTGTGGCCAGACACTGTATATTTTGGTCAGATGATCAGTTCCTGTGTAAATGGGCAGTTTTTAACTTAAATGAGCAGTAATGAATATGTGTTTATGAAACGAATACCTGAATATGAAAATGTGTTTATGCAAGTTTAGGAATGGGTCTGCTTACCCTAGAAATTCTAAATATTGTTTTTTAGAGAAGAGAGCAATTGTAAATGAACACGATTTTACAGCTAACTCTAGACCAGGCTTACAATCCACCAATAACAGGCCATAAAGACATTGATTTACTTCCACTTCAATGACAATCCACATGTCATCACCGATTCAATGTGCATTCAAATCAGTGCTAAACATTTGTGCATTTGAAAATATGTTCAGACCTTTTTAAGCAGCATAGTGTATTTCTGCTTTATGTCCTGTAATATCTCTAACCCGACAAAATTTAACTTAATTTTATGTCCTAATATGTTAGGTGGCTTCATGCATGTAGAGCCATGCCTCTAATGCAGATGTGGCAGGTTCGATTCCAGCTCGTCATGTACAAATCCCACTCCCTCATGTCCTGTCTACTATTGGTTTAAATTTTGACTCTAATGCTATGTTTGTCAGGTCTGACTGTTGAGTGGACAGAGAATGACCAGAAGAAAAGAATCGTTAATGTTCCTTCTGAGCTGTATGAGCAGGGCTGTATACAGGACGTGGAGGCTGGAATCAAGGTACACTACTCTTCTGTACTTTATCCACCTGTAAGGTGATCATACTTCTGTCCTGACACGGCATTAAACACACCCTCAAGGTGTTTCATATGGTTTGTTTTGATTGACAGGCAGCTGAGCAGGTGGGATACCCTGTGATGTTAAAAGCATCTGAGGGCGGAGGAGGAAAAGGCATTCGGAAGGTCAATAGTGCGGAAGACTTCCCCAATCTGTTTAGACAGGTCAGAGCTCATCTCCATCACAATCCTATACTTCTAAATTATGTTTTCACCCACCTGTTGGAGACCCAGGTTTTACTTGAAAGCTGTAAAGGAAGTCCAATAGTGTATCCTGCTCCTACCATACACTGTTCTAAATGTTTTGGTTTCACACAGGTTCAAGCAGAAGTTCCAGGCTCTCCCATCTTCGTCATGCGTTTGGCCAAACATGCACGGCACCTGGAGGTGCAGATCTTGGCTGATCAGTATGGTAACGCAATCTCTCTGTTCGGTCGTGACTGCTCTGTTCAGCGCAGACACCAGAAAATAATCGAGGAAGCTCCTGCAACTATTGCCACCTCAGATGTGTTTGAGAACATGGAGAAGGTATTGGAGATAATCATGCCCATTGGGCAGAGGCCCAGTGTTTATATGTTTTGTGTTCTTCCTAAGGGGATCAATCAAGTATTTTATTAAAGATTGGGTTACTATTTTCATGTACTTTTTTTGTATGCCTGTTTCAGTGTGCAGTAAAGTTGGCAAAGATGGTGGGCTATGTAAGTGCTGGTACAGTAGAATATCTCTACAGTCAGGATGGCAGCTTTTATTTTCTGGAACTCAATCCTCGTCTTCAAGTGGAACATCCCTGTACTGAGATGGTGGCTGATGTCAATCTGCCTGCTGCCCAGCTGCAGGTCTGTGTGTGAATTGTTGTTGGTTAAATAAAACCTAAGCTCTGTAAACATCATCTGTGACATGTTGCAGAATACCACAGAATATAATTTCAACCTGTTTCTCATTTTGTAAAAACAGATTTACAATTTACAGTTGTACATCTGCATAAGCTCATTACTGTTCACACATTTTCCAATTGTTTTTACAAACTGATAAATGAGTACATTTTTTGTTGTAATTGTCATAATTAATCTATTTTAAGTTGCATTTAACAGAACATGTTTTTTTTAAAATGTCCAGTGTGCTGTAATGTTACTTATGTTCCTGGCACAAGGATTATGCAGATCCATGCACCCACTAGAGCAAGAGCATCTAGTGAACAATAAAACAGTCACGTGACTGTTGTGTTCGCTATGTAGGTCATTTGGTTGAGGCCAGTGTGACGGGGTGCTTTTCAGGCTAGGGAGGCTGTGTCCTTCCTAGACACGCTGCTAGTGCTAGAGTCCTCCTCAGCATTAAACGCTAGAATGAGATGGTCTAGAAAGTGTGCAACATCATAACAGTTTCCACCCATGTTGTCATGGTGATTTATAAAATAGGCAATTAAGCATTTTGAGATTAATTTGCAACCAAATAGCAGACACTATAATGCCTTCATCTTCATCTCATGAAAACAATGCCACAAAATGAAATTAAGTGCCAACTTTTGGGAAAGTTTTAGGAATGTTTGCAACGGAATGTGGGTAATTTGAGGCTGTGAAGGATATAAAGGACACAAAACAAAGGCTGCCTACCAAGCATCCTTTAAATTAAGATGTTCTTTGATGATGCTTAATGATGTGATATGCAGCATTCCTAGGATGCAGCTATCCGTTTGAGAAGCACCCATAGAGATGGTGGGGGGGTTACTCTTATGTAACACAAAAACGGTTGCTGATAAATGAGCGAGGTTGACAGAGGCAAAAAAAGAAAAACAGGGAGGGGAATTCATTGGAAATTGCATATTAAATGTATAGGTGAAGTGGAAATACAAAGGGCTGTAGAAAGAGGGGTTTCTATCTAAGAAAAGCTTTAGCATGTAGTATGTTTTGCAACATGTATAATGAATGATACCAAAAAAAGGTGTGGTTTTTACTTGTTTAAGCTATCAAACTTCTATTATGAAAGTTGGGGGTAAGCTTTTATTGGCTTTGGCTAGTCATCAGCTTCATAGTAAATCCTAGCCACCACCTAGCAACCATACCGAATTCATCAGAAACTGCATAGCAACATGCTAACAACCACACAGAACACCTTAGTAACACCTTGCAGAGCTCTTGACAGCTATCCACAATGCTTTCCACAAGAAAGCTTCACTCACGTTTTGTTTTACATATTTTTTAGAAAAAAAAAAAAATTATATTGTTGTAATTACTATTAATAGTATTTTTAATAGTAATATTTTTTGCATTTTGGTCACATTTTGGTCATTTCTGCTAGCCCTTTACAAAAAAACACTGAGAATTGTACCATGATACAATGATGGCATTCTGTAGTTATATACAATAGTTCTTTGTAAAAATCATTCAGCACCAGAGAATGCAATGACATTACCATAGTACATGTACAAAAAGCAGGGTACTTTTTGTTTGTCAGCCAACAAATTTAGAAGTTCAAGTTCAAGTTTATTTATAAAGCGCTTTTCACAATGGTGCATTGTTGCAAAGCAGCTGTACAAAAGACAAAAATATCCAAGGATATTTACACTAAAACTTGAAAAATAAAATAAATCTAGAAGTTGTCACTACCTGTGTCATCTATCACTCAGATCGCTATGGGCATCCCGCTTCACCGCATTAAAGACATCAGAGTGATGTATGGGATGCAGCCATGGGGAGATTCTCCCATTGACTTTGATGGACTCTCTACCACCCCCTCTCCACGAGGACATGTCATTGCGGCTCGAATTACCAGTGAGAACCCAGATGAGGTATGTGATCGCTGATCCATAAATGGAATCTCATGAAAAATCTAATAAACAATCATTTCACATGCAAAAAAATAAGTTTATATGGAAGGTACCATTGCAACAAAAACTGTTTAAGTATAAGAGTCAGAGAAAGGTTATGAATGAAGTAAATTAAGATTGTCCTGTCACAGACCTCAGGGACAAAAATAAAAATATAAAAAAGTAAGATGTGACCTTTTTAAGTTACACCAATAGAAATTGAATACACCAATAGAAAATGAATTGCTTGAAATATCTTGCAGTATGATTTGAATGATCCAATTCACTGTTGAAATGATGCTTATGTGTCTGTGTTGGTCAGGGTTTTAAGCCCAGCTCAGGTACTGTGCAGGAGCTCAACTTCCGCAGTAATAAAAATGTGTGGGGATACTTCAGCGTGGCAGCTGCCGGAGGCCTGCATGAATTTGCTGACTCTCAGTTTGGCCACTGCTTCTCTTGGGGAGAGAACCGAGAGGAAGCCATTTCGTGAGTACAAAATTCTACTGTGGTATAACAACATAAAAAGGTACAAGTGAAATAAAATCAAAATAAATGTAAAAATTAAAATGTAAATTGAATGAAAGAAAATGAATGTTTAAGTTCAGTTATGACTGAAATTTGACACATTGAGGCTATAACAAGAATAATAGAATAACAAATAAAAGTAAAGTGTAAGTAGTACATAACATAAAAATCAATACTAAAGAAGTACAACAATGATTGCAGTATGACACAGGTAAGGGTATTTTCCTTTTGTGGCTTGTCTTTCACCATTAATGAGTCTTGTTCTAAGGATCAGCTTTGAAAAAGCAAAACTTATCAAATGTTTTTCGTCATGGACTCTTTAAGGTGAAGTGCATCATTTCTACACCATCCTGGGTCAGTCTTTGACCCAGACTTATGTCATGGACAGAGCAACAGCATTTTAACAATATAGCTGCAAGCCTTAAGACCTTTGCATGGGTCTAAAGATATTAGCGAAGTAATTAGCAGGTGTTTAAAACGACTGCTAAATAACTTTAGACATTTAATTACAAAATTTCAATTTTTAATGTTTGCAACTGTCATGGCACAACCGAGCCACAAAATCTTGTTTGCTTCTTGAGTATTACAAGATACATTAGCTCACTTAGTTTTGTGAACGTCTGATGTTTCGTTTAAGAAAGATAGACTTGTTGGTACACTTGTCCACACCCCATTTTACAAACAGCTCTGTTGTAGTTTTCTAAATGCAGAAGTTCTTAAATGTTTTTTAATAATTATTGACCTAGAGTTTCCAGGGAATTTTATTGAGGTTGAGTGAAAAACTTAGGAGTAGTTTGCAAAAGTAGGTTTTCAAATAAGCTAAAATATTTGAAGACTGGTTTGATTGACAGCAGTGGTTCTAGAGGCAAAGCTGTTTAGAATTAGGAGGTCTAGGATATGATATCAATATTTTGTCTGCTTGTCAATCGTTATATTATCGATAACCCACCCCAGAAATAAAATACTGCCCCCTGGTGGCCAATTTCTTTCAAAATTCCTACAGACCATTGGGGTCATAAGTCAAATATGCCCACTGAGTTTTGTTCTGATCATCCTTCATTAACCTTGTCTAACATGTGCTCAGATTTCATTAGCCGATGGCAACCATGTTTTTCAAGGAAATCTAATGTCCTCATAAGCAATTATGACACCTTGGATAAAGATTCTGCATACCAATTTTCTAGTTGATTGAGCTAACTTTGGATTAGTTATGGTTATTTTTGTGGATTATTTTTACATTATAGCCTATAAACTTTTTTGATAACTATTTATATTAATACTCCAGAGAATCTTTCAGCACTGGTTTGGTTTGATTAGTCTAAAAACCAATACAGTACAACCATTATGTGTGTATTATCATAGCAACATGGTGGTGGCCCTTAAGGAGCTGTCCATCAGAGGAGACTTCAGGACCACAGTGGAGTATCTGATAAAGCTGCTGGAAACTGAGAGCTTCCAACATAACAGCATCGACACAGGCTGGCTGGACCGGCTCATCTCGGAAAAGATGCAGGTACACAATCATATAAATTCTTACCTACTTCATTTCACATCACAACAAACAAACATTGACAGAACAGAACATGGCAGAACAGAATTTTGCTTCCTCTCTTTTACTGAATGTCAGTATTGTCAGTATTTTTTTTTTTAAATAACGTCATATTATAAAAAACACATTTCCTTCACATCTTTCATAAGTGCGATTTCTCATAACAAGAGGAGGACAGGTTTTCCATTTTAAATGTGTGTAACTGTGTGCAGGCTGAGAGACCTGACACTATGTTGGGAGTGGTGAGTGGAGCACTGCATGTGGCTGATGTCAACCTGAGGAATAGTGTGTCTATCTTCCTTCACTCACTGGAGAGGTAGGAAACGCAACTCCACCAGTTTATAAAAGCAGCATTTTGTTTATATGAATCTGTTCTCAAGTGAAACTTTTTAATTATTTATTTTACCGTAATCTTGTGTACTCCTGGGAAAATTGCTTATCCCTGAAATGCAATTGCTGCAATGCAACCCACTCAACTTCAAGCGAATACAATTTTTTTTAGTTAGCTTTAAATATATAGTTTAAATAGCTATATATTTTAACTATAAAATATTTATATTTCCTTTCCAGAGGTCAGGTTTTACCTGCACACACATTGTTAAACACAGTGGATGTGGAGCTAATATACGAGGGGACCAAATATGTTCTGAAGGTGACAAGACAGTCTCCAAACTCTTACGTGGTCATCATGAATAACTCTTCAGCTGAAGTGGACGTTCATCGACTGAGTGACGGGGGTCTGCTGCTTTCGTATGATGGCAGCAGCTACACCACATACATGAAGGAGGAGGTGGACAGGTAAAGACTGCATGAAGAAAATGAGCAACAGCACGTTTCTGGAAGAAAAAAAACATTAGATTTCTTCATAGAAGCATTTTACTTTTAAAAGAAAAACCTACAATGAGCTCAGAGGTTGTTAAGAGATAATGGGAGCTATATGCTTCTATAGGATTATTAAGTCAGGTTTGTAAAATAAGGTAAGGTAAGGTAAAATAGTGTCGTATTGCCGAACTCTTGGTACTACATTACCCACAATCCTTAAGCAAGATCCACTATTTAGAAGTGGCTACTGTGGAAACAAGAAATGAGATCATGGCAAAAGAACTGAACAGTGATTGACTTCTTTTCTGATACAGCATCTGATAAAGCAGGGAATAATTGAGACTCCTTGTGCTTTTAGACATACGTGTTTGCAAATAAACAAATATTTATGTATGCATTTTATGCTTAAGTCATATTACTAGTTTTAGATTGCAAATTTCTTATTTGATAATGTTATCAGTGAAGAAGTTTAGAGGCTTTGTTGAGAACTTTGTTCTGAGTGGTTCAGATTCCACCATTTACACGTTTTAGGTATCGCATTATCATTGGTAACAAGACTTGCGTGTTTGAAAAGGAGAATGACCCATCGCTTCTTCGCTCGCCATCAGCTGGGAAACTCATCCAATACACAGTGGAAGATGGTGGTCATGTGTTTGCTGGACAGTGTTACGCAGAGATAGAGGTGTGTTAGAAAGACCCTAGTCTCACCCTCTGTCTTCACACAGTGGGCTATGAGATTAGAGACACAACCAAGACTGGTTGGGCTCATGTGATATTTCTTGTTTTGTTTGTGATGAAGGTGATGAAGATGGTGATGACCCTAACAGCCTCAGAGTCTGGTTGTATTCACTATGTGAAGAGAGCAGGAGCAGTACTAGAGCCAGGCTGTATCATTGCAAAACTACAGCTGGATAACCCTAGCAAAGTACAGCAGGTACGAGAATCTATCACAGTTTCTCCTTCTGTGTGGTTAACATGCATAGCCCAGACCACACCAAACTGATGTCAAACTAGAGGAAATGAAAGCTGACTGTCTCATCAATTCATCTGGGCAAAATGGTTGCACTTAAACACATCGCAAACACCACAGCCAACTAGCACGTGTTTTCTGCCTATGTAGGAGGAAATAACACATCTGCAGTTGGCAATAGACTGTAGTTATTATTCAGTATTTATTATAGACAAACTGGTGGGGCTAGAACTGTGGATATACTAATTGTAAATAAAGCTCCATGTGATTATCATTTATTATCAGAATTTATTTATCATCACATCAGTGTTGCTCATCATTTGGATTTGTATAGCTTCTTTAAATATAAAGAGTAAGAATTAACTTCACTTTTATATTAGATATTAAGACTTAAAACATAAATATGAGTGTAATATCTATCATAAACATGCATATTCTCAAATTTGTATGTATAAATCTTCATGTACTGTTAATTTTGTTTTAATATAAGCTAAACAGCCAATCAAAGTGACCTCAATCCCCAACGACCCCCAATGCCAATTTGACCATGTTGGTCAATGTTGGTCCATGTTGGTCAGTGCAAAACACACTAAAAAAAATAGGCCAACCGATGCTGAAAATCGGCAACTTGGTGTGTCCTAGGCTTAAGAGATATAGTTGGGTAAAGTGATTTAATTATTGAGTGTGTCTGTTTCAGGCTGAGCTGTATATGGGAACTCTGCCCAGGGTTCAGTCCGTGGCTCTGAGAGGAGAGAAGCTTCACAGGGTCTTCCACAGCACCCTGGATCATCTGGTGCACATTATGAACGGCTACTGTCTTCCAGAGCCTTTCTTCAGCACCAGGGTAAGGGAACACAGTCCTTAGTCTTACCTCACTAACACAGTCCTTAGTCTTACCTCACTACCTTGAGGCCGAAACACATGTAACCACTATTATCTTTGTCATAGGTCTGTTCAAACATATCACGTTTCTGCAATAACCTTTTTAAAGCCTTTAAATGCAAATAATACCTGATAGAAATGCTACATACCGTCACACCAGGTGTGACATATTGACCAGCACGAAACGTTTTGTGGACACAGAGCACTTTACTTTTTTTAGGCCTGTTCTTGCAAAGTGCTACTATATGCCACAAGTATTTGCTTGATAGGAAGGGTGGGCAGTTTCGAAGAGGCTAGCAATAGCAAGCTAGCTATGAAAGCATAAGATCCCACTCTTCCGTGCTGCCCAAAGTGACACCTCCTACAAAATACATGAACATGCCGGTGATGGAAGCAAGCAGGGATGCAAATCCATAGTGTGACAGATAAGTAGGCCACCCCATCGATTGGAAGACTATTTTAAGGCCCTGCCCCTTCTACAGAAGCTATACTTATATAAAAATATATTTAGCCCACTATTATTAGACTCGGGATGTAAAGAGACTTTCAAGTAACATTGTTTTATCTCCTTTTGTTCTGATAAACTGAATCAGTCACAAAAGATAAGCTTTTGTGTCTTCTATAATAAATTGGCATTGAAATTCCTGATTTATGACAATTAAGGGTTTATATTCCTTGTTGGGAGTGCAGTTTACTTTTTGTTGAGTAGAATTCATGCTGAGCTCTGTTTTATTAATCTTGCTAATTTGCTCTTGGTGTGAATAGCCATTAAGGTTTGTGTGTGTGTTTAGCTGAGGGAATGGGTGGAGCGTTTGATGAAGACTTTGAGGGATCCTTCTTTGCCCCTGCTGGAGCTTCAGGACATCATGACGAGCATTTCAGGACGAATTCCTCCTGCTGTGGAAAAGGCCATTAAGAAAGAAATGGCTCAGTATGCCAGTAATATCACCTCTGTCCTCTGCCAGTTTCCCAGCCAGCAGGTGCTACTTTTAGCCTTTACTTTATAAAGCACCATAGGTATGTTCCCAACGCAAAGACTGTTACAAACAGCAGGCAGCAAAATTATGCTGCTATTTAAGATGCTTATTGTGGCCAAATTTAAAGGCAGCATCATATCTTTCTTTGGCAATAAGACAGTTCTAAAATTTATTGAGAGGAGCTCAAATAAATCTAAACATTGTCTGTTTCACCCAGTGTTTATGTTTGCCATGTATTTTTTTAATAGAAGCATTGTTTAGTTAGTTGGCAAATTGTTACAATCTATACAAACAATCTATTTTTCAATTACCTTTATGTGTGGCTTGCAGAATTGCTGTCTATGTAGAGCACTTCAGATCAGTTATTTGTGAGATTCCATGACAGTGAGGATGCTGCCTATATAGCAAAGCAGTGAAAAAGCAATACAGCTCACAAGCTTATTACAGTTGTTTATGAATAAACAAAAATGTTCTTAAATGTTTATCTCAGATTGCCAATATACTGGACAGCCATGCTGCCACACTAAACAGGAAGTCAGAGCGAGAGGTCTTCTTCATGAACACACAGAGCATTGTACAACTGGTTCAAAAGTTAGTCCTTCATTTAAACAACCTCAACAATCACACATACACAATCACGGGGGACAGTTAGACACTGTGTTTATGTTCCCAGGTACCGAAGTGGCATCAGGGGCCATATGAAGGCTGTAGTGATGGACCTTCTCAGGCAGTACTTAAGAGTGGAGATTCAATTTCAACATGGTAAGATATCTTTATATGGGTTTTACTTCTTAGATGTTGAGATCTGAGAAAAACGATGTGACCTCATGTGACCACTTAGTGGCAGTATAACATTTTATCGTGAGTCAAACCATTCAATGGAAAGAATGAAAAGTCCTCATAATATTTATTGTAATTTTTATTGTAAGTTAACAGAGGGACTTCACATTTGATTTTACATGTTTGGTTGTGACCTATGCCATTGGCTTTAGCACACCTGTGAAGTTTATAATTTAAATAGGCTAGGTGACCATACAATGCTTTTTAAATTAAATGCGTTTTAAAATGCCTAAAGGTATGAGCCAGAAACATTTGAGACTTACAGATGTATGTGGGTCTTTAGTCTGTTTGGATTGACTTACACACCTGCTAAATATGCTAATAATTTTTTTTTAGCGTTCATTTATGACAGTTAACAGTTTAGCGTTCATTTATGTGTGTGTGGTCATTATTCAGGTCACTATGACAAGTGTGTGTTTGCACTACGAGAGGAAAACAAAGGGGACATGGCCAATGTGCTTAACTACATTTTCTCTCACGCACAAGTAACAAAGAAGAATTCTCTAGTCACCATGCTGATTGTGAGTACATACTTAGTATTTTAACCCCACCAGGTAAATAAAAATATGTGTTTTCTTCAGAAAGCCTTGTGTGGTTTTGACAGACTGTAATGTATTTAAAGATTATCCACAATTTAAAAAGTTCCCCAACTTCCTGGTTCAGAAGAGAATTAAACAAACCATTTCCAGTTTTTGTCATTCGAGTAAATGGTTCATCCATTACCTTTCTGTAGGATCAGCTGTGTGGTCGAGACCCCACCCTGACAGATGAGCTCATGGCCATCCTCACAGAGCTTACACAGCTTAGCAAGACCACCAATGCCAAAGTGGCACTGCGTGCACGCCAGGTTGGTCCATCACACTCATTTACACACTAAGAACCCTTTTCTTACTGTAGACCTTACACACTAACAAGCTATGTTTTTAAAACTTGAATGAGCTGCCCACCTAAGCAACAATATGAAGTGTCTTCTAATATTTGAAGGCAAAATTTTGTCTAAAATCTTAAAATAGAAACACATCTTCTTGTCAAATAAAGCAATCCTAGAATGCACTGTGACAAGTTCGCTTGAGTGACTTCTAACAGATCTGCTGCCCAATAGGAGCTTTTTGAGATTGCTTGTATGGGTTAAGGTGCCTCATAATGAGGTAGCTGCCGATGTAGACAATGAGGCAGCTTACTAGAGTGTAGAACAATTTTCATGCAAGTGTTATTGTTCTTTGTTGGAAATATCACGAGTGCCATTATTTTCACAGGTTCTTATTGCCTCTCACCTACCTTCATATGAGCTGCGACACAATCAAGTTGAATCCATCTTCCTGTCGGCGATTGACATGTACGGTCATCAGTTCTGCATTGAGAACCTGCAGGTAGGATTTAAGTTTATTTATGTGTGTGATATGTAAAAAAAGCACACAAAAGAAAAATCATGTCATGGTATGACATTTTGTTTTTTCCTCATAATGTGTGTATGAGTACATGATAACAATGCTAGGATTGCAGTAGGTTTATGAATAACATGAAAAATATAACTTTTATATTATAAGAGAATAATAATAATATACATAAGGAATTTGCAATAATACCATGCAAGGTACATCAGCATTCCAAAAATCAAAAAGAAAATTAATTTTGAGATGGTAAAATCTTTAAATCTTGACCATTAAAGTTAACAGAAGTTCATACCTCTTTAAATTTGTTTTTCTCTAGAAATTGATCCTCTCAGAGACATCCATCTTTGATGTGCTACCAAATTTCTTCTACCACAGTAATCAGGTGGTGAGGATGGCTGCACTCGAGGTAAGTAATACTCAAGGTAAATAAACACAAAGTGTTTTTCTTTTTCTAGCAATGATCATGTGGTTCTTTCTTTCTCTCCACAGGTGTACGTTCGCAGAGCTTACATTGCTTATGAACTGAACAGCGTCCAGCATCGTCAGCTGAAGGACAACACCTGCATTGTGGAGTTCCAGTTTATGCTGCCCACATCACACCCCAACCGGTACACCCAAACTCTACCTTCCCCTGCCTGTCCCACCCCCTTTACCTGGGACTGTGGAGGAGCATGTTCAAACTAAATAACGTTTTTAAATTTAATAGTCGTCAGCATGTTTGCATAAGTAGAGACTACTGGTTAAGTGCAACACAAATTCTCCTCCATGGGTACCACAGTCTATTCCCCCAACACCCTGAAAATGCTCTTACCTGTGCACAGTCTGTGCCACTTGTTTAGTGTCCGCTCTTTGTATGAAAGTAGAAGAATAACATAATATAGTAATAGTCTGAATCATCATGCAAAAGCTCTGAAAGTTGCTCTTTATGGGGTCCCATCTATGCTGTTCGTTTCATCTGACAGTACACTGGTCTCATTAACAAACCAAAGAATGCAGCCAATAGGATAGTTTTATCAATTGTGCCTTTTGGCTGTCTAACATCTTGCCCCTATACTTCCTGTTTTATTCTCTCCCACTGAATTTGTATAGTCCTCTGATGAATGCCATGCCCCTTTGTGTTTCTTTGTCTGTTGCATGTGATCCCTGTTTTTAGCATATGCTTAGCAGCTGTCACTGCTCTGCATGTGATTAGTATAAAATGAATGACATACCTTTTGTGGAGATTTTAGCGTTTGAGTTGTTGCATGTTAGGGAGAGGCAGTCTTAAGTGAAGTGTGTGGCCTAGTTTAAGGTTGAATCTCACACAAAGTCAAGGTCACATTTTGACCTACGTTTTCATGCATTTGCATTGCGCATTGATTTCATGACAGTTAAGCAGGTGTTTCTAATTTAAGTAAGGCTGTTTAATAGATACCACTTTAAACAATTTTATTACAATGGAGTAATACAACTGCTTAATTGTCTTGAAAATAGTAAATGGCAAGAATTTGAGTGCTGTAAAAATGAACTTCATTTTATAAATATTATTTGATTTGATTTTTTTTAAGGTTTGGAAAATGACACTAGAAGTTTTGAGGTTTACCACTTTATTGTCTGAATTAAGCCAATTTATGCAATTAATCCATAACCATTTCCACGCATTTGCTGAAGAATTATTTAAAAAAAAACTTGTATAATTAAATTTAAGCTTCTGTCACATTTCAGTGGTAGCTTTCTGCAAGTTATATGTGCATTAATCACACACTGAAAGCAGACTGACTTTGTCAGTTGTGTGAAATTGGGCCACACACTTCTGATATCTCAGACTGGCCACTCCCATTAATGACTGACACTAACCAATCAGTAATCAATGTTGTTTGATTGCAGAGGGAACATCCCCACTTTAAACAGGTAAAGTACATATTTTTACTTCCCTAAACCAAATGTAGACTTAGAAAATAGAGTAGCATGATTAAATACATTTCAGGACTAGTGGAATCACTGTAAATGTACATAAATGTCTTTACAAATAGATATGAAAACATCCTTGATCATAATTATTATTCAACCCAAATACCTGTTGACAAAAATTCTGTTGTTTGGTTATGTTTGGAATAGCATGCTTCCATGCTACTTGTTTTTTGTAGATGTATACAAAGAATGTATATGTGCAATATACAGATTTTCTGCATGCATGGAATACCCAAATTATTTACTATATTGGCCCCAGTAAACTGCATATAATACTGTGAAATACTGGATCCAACAATGCTGTATACAATGCAACAATTATTAGTTGTTTACAAAAACAGAAATTAACTAATTATTTTAAATTAAAATATTTAATTAAATATTTAATTAAATTTAAAAACATTTTAAAATACTTATTGCACAATGTGTACTGTTTTACATTCGTATATCAAAACATAGTAAACAGTATACCGATAATTTTGTACAGTTATACATTGTGTATTTTATTTTAAATGTGCTATCATATGGGATTTCTGAATAATTTTACCTGTAATAAAACACATCCACTTTCTTTTAAATTGATTCAATGATCAGGTTTTGGTTACTCCAGTAGGTGGTTTCCATAGTTCAGTATTTCCCGCTTTCAATATGTTAAATCAGATCAGAGAATCACAGTCGTTGTGACGACTGTGTGGAACACAACGTTGTGACGTGTGTGTGTTTGTGTTCCACAAATAAAAACAGCCCTTATTCTGTAAACACTTAGTAAATGTTAAACTAATTTGCATGGCTTATTGCACTCTTGTCAGTAAAGACCTCAGTATAGATGTATGTGCATTTCTTTTTAAAATTACTCTCAACAAGTGTGTGTGTGTCTGTGTGCATGTCCTGTGTGCGTGCAAATAATGGTCCTTCCGTAATGCATTAAGTAAAATTGTTTAGACCTCATACTGTGTTTGAATTAAGTGTGTAATAGTAATGATTAAATCTACAATGTGTGTGTGTGATCTGAATTTTTCTGGTGCCTTCCTAATGTGTGTGTGTGTGTGTGTGTGTGAGTTGTATATTAAAATGTGACTGTCATCACTGTCCTCCCAGGAAACTCTCTGCCCCGGTACTGGACTACAAAATTCCAGATATCACAGCAAACAATAGTGTCACCACAGGGGCAGCTAGTGACACTGCGGAGAATGAGGAGAGGTAGAGAGAGACAGATGATAAGAGGACTTACAGGGTTAAATCACAGAGAGTTTAATTGGGCAAAATATATTGTTTCTTCTATTCACACTGATGTTCTGGGTTGTGAATGTTTTATTAACTCGTCTTTACTTTGGACTTGCGGTTAATACTAACATTATCAAGGAAACTTGTCACTTTCTAAAGTTTCAAATTATTAATTAAATTCCATCGGTATACAATATAAATAACGGCAGAATTTATGGCGATGTGGTGATTTGTTGTAATTATGGGTGGTATTACAGGAAAATTCTGGGTTGGCTGCAGACTGCTGTTGATTTTTACAGAAAATCATTTTAACTCATCTCCCAGGTTTTTCAAATGAAACACTGTACATACTTTTTACAAATTGAGGAACATTATCAAAATTTATTTTTTGTTGCAGATTGAAAGGGCCTTGATGTTAACCTGGAACATTCCTTTAAAACCAACTCCACTTTATTTTTAATTAATACATTTTAACTTATATTGCCTTCTGACAACTGACCCTTTAGAATCTTCATATTTACGTTCAGCTTGTGAGGAGGCAATGTTTTTCCTTTCACTCTTCTGATCTTGAATGAGGAGATGGTTTGATCTTACTCCTGGGGTCTTCAATAATGTATTGATGTTCCACATACAGTAAGTAAGAGGTTAGCTGTGTTGCTTGTTAATAACATGTCTGTCTGTTTGTTTGTGTTGTGCTCTCAGGATGTCCTTCTCCTCTAATCTAAACCACTATGGCATGGTCCATGTGGCTAGCGTTAGTGATGTTCTGCTGGACACCTCCTTCACTCCGCCCTGTCAGCGCATGGGTGCCATGGTTTCCTTTCGTTCCTTCCAGGAGTTCACCAGGTTAGCATGATTGTAGGTTACTGAAAACGTTATAGAAAGCAAGAGTTTAAAAATGGCCCTGTTTTATTGGAAAAATGGAAAATTTTCTAAAATCTACGTCATACGTTGAGCAATGAGTGTCCTCTTAAATTTTTCCAAGTCAATTTAAACTTGATTCAAATAAAGGAGAGACATTGAAGATGCTAAATTGTGAATTGGATTGTTGATATCTTGAATGATGTTGTCATGGCGTCATGAGTAGGAACAGGAATTTTCTCATCTTCGGCACGCATTAAGTGATTTAATTCAAACTTGGAAAATATGATCACAATGTGTGGCTTATGTGGCAGAGTTGTAGTCATTGCGCTACCAACAGGCAGCAGGAGGTCACTTACAACAGACTTAAAACAGACTCGTAAGAGGGTTAAAACACCCTCTCTGGTATAGGGCACAAAAAAAAAATTTCTAAAAAGTGCATGCTGTGAACTCTTACGGATTTCATCTGATACTAAACTAAACTTGGTGCGCATCATGCCAAAGCAGTAAAATTCTTTAATATCTACTGCATACATTGTGATTTACGACAAACTTGGCAAGTATGTTTATGATGGTGGGCTGATGACATTTATGATTTGTGAGTCACAGTCATAGCAGCACCAACTGGCAAAATGAAGATTGTCTCTTAAAACAAGCTGTAAAATATTGTGATTGTTCTTTTATTGTCATGTTTTTTAAAGGTAGTTGTCATTTTCTTTAAATCAAGTATTTAAATATTTAATGTATGTGGTCTCACAGGAATATTAAGGATGTGTTGAGCTGTTTCTCAGACTCTCCCCCTTCTACTCCAACCTTTCCTGAGGGGGGCAACCCAGTGCTGTACGGAGAGGAGAACAAGGTGAAACTTTAAACCTGTCTTCTACATGCGTTTATTTTCAGTGCTTTGTTTAACTGACCTAGATTTCCCTGATGTGATTATTTCATTAACATATATGAAATTTGTAATCATTTTTCATAATATATTCATTTAAACTAATGCTATGAAAAGTACATGGATCACTATTTTTTATCTACTTTTTCTTGTTTCACTGTAGAGCATCCAAGATGAACCGATTCATATCCTTAATGTGGCCATAAAGACTGACAGTGACATCGATGACGATGGGCTGGCGGACATGTTCCGCAACTTCACCCACTCTAAGGTGAAATGTTTTACATGAAAAATTAGTTTGTTCATAATTGTTTATTACAGGGTGATCATTTTAGCAGTATTTCTACAGTAATTTTGTAATAAGTTGTTATTATAAAAATTATATCAATGTCTACAACAGAAATCTCTGCTGTTTGAGCATGGCATCCGAAGACTTACCTTCCTGGTCGCTCAGAAGGTATGCTTTAAAACTGACAACAAAGCATGTTTCCGCTGTCTCACGCCACTCTTTCTTCAAATGAGTATTAACTAAATAATCTGCAGTTCAGCCTGAAACTAAACAAGCGTGATTTATCATGAACCATGTCAAAATTTGAAAGCCCTCTGCATGTTTGACTCTTTCCTTTGGTCTTGGCACTGTTATAAACAGGATTTCAGGAAGCAGATCAACTGTGAGGTGGACCAGAGGTTCCATGTAAGTAGTTGCGGTTTGACGTATCGGCTCTGTTCCAAAATCTAATTGGCTGCCTTGCTGCCTACATGGATAACTTTTGAGGCAGCATCCTAAACACAATTAAACATCACAAATAGGGTCTAAAATGAAAGTTGTACCACGGCTGTTAAAAGAATTGAGCGTTAAATTGAGAAAAAAAAAAACTAGCCGTAAATAGTTCTTATGGCCATGTTTTTTCAATTTTTCTCTGCACATTTTATATTAGAAGTTTGTTTTTGTGTCTTTGACCATTAATCATTTAGCAATTCTCTCTTTCCATATTTGTGATCAACAGCACAGGTCATTGTGTTATGCATAGACTGAGAGAGTTCAATACCCCTGTAAAAAGACACTGGCACATTACCCATGCGCATAACCCATTCGTGGAATATTTCCCACATTCAACTCATTTTAATTAAATAACTTGCATTTTTAGCATCAGTATATTAATTTTAAACTTTTTTTATCTTGCATTTCCTTTTGTTGCAATCAAGTTACCAACTGGCATTTTATATACTTGCCAAAGACAATTTTTTCGCTTAGTTGGTTCTTGATGATTGTTAAATCTGGACCTTCCATTAGTGATTAAATTGTTTTGTTTACTGTTCTCATCACAGTGCATTCTGGGATTGCCTTATAAAGAATACATGTTTTACTGTCTTAGAATGTGCATTGTACACTTATACAGCTCCCTTGGGTTTGGAACAGAGAAATTAAAAATGTCTCTTAAGCTGCTTACTCTTTGCAATCTTAAAAAAAAATCAACTTTAGTTCTTTAAATTTGTCAGGTCTAAATAGCTTGTACTAATGGCTTGAGTTACATCATTAATATAGGTCTAATGCTGGAGTCCAGTGAGGTGTTCACATAGAAAAAATACAATGTTATTACACAGTTTTAAAATATAATGTGTTTTATTTTACAGAGAGAATTTCCCAAATTTTTCACCTTCCGGGCTAGAGACAAGGTGAGTTATGGTACAATCGACTAACAATGATAGATGCAAAACACCATAATGTTTAAAAGCCTTTCTTAACTCTGTCAGCTGCTTTTTTGTTTGGTTGAAAAGAACAAAGGGGAAATGGGAAGGGGAAAGAAGAAAGTAGTTATTCTTGTTACTTGTCTTGACTGTGAAAGTCACTCCATCATGATCAATAGGGTTTCTCTGTCTTAAATCAGCCCTGATAGTTTGCTAAAATGGTTTCAGCAAAGCTCATTACATTAATGAAGTTTTTAATTATTTGTCTTATTTAAGAGGGATGACATTCATTAGCCTCTTTGATTACCTACATTTACTAAATCCAGCCTGCTATTATATTGTAGCCCATGGGCACTTTCCCCTCCTGTAGACTTACTTTCTCAACATTTCAACCAATTTCATCTCATTCATATTTTCACATTTATTCATTCTTTTCTTGAAACATGAACTGGTTCCAGTGAGCGCAGATTTAAACAAATGTGGCACCACATCTATACAAAAACTATTATCTTTTATTACGTTAAACATGTTCAGTTTCTCTATGCTTAAAGGTTTAATTTTTGCGATAACTAGTGACTGAAGTGTGACAATAATCATTTCCGAGCATACAGATAGCATGCAATGCTTATTTTTATCTTTTATTATCTTTTATCTTAATATCTTTTATTCTCCATCAAAATTTGCCTTCTATATATATTTGGAAAAGTCACTTTTGCAATTTTGCAATTCATTTGGGAAGATTACAGTTGCAAAACTCACTTTAGTTTAAATTACAAAAATCTTTCCTATTACAAAAAAATATTTTTTCTAAATAATAAACTAAGTTAACAATTTTCAAGGTAATTTTTATTAACTTACCTTTCATTTCATTTATCATTATTTAACCAGCTTGATTACTATTAAAACAACATCAATCTTAATTGATATTCATTTCAACATTTACATTTTTAAACGCAAACATTCTATCTGCATGGTCAACTAATATGATTGAATAATGAACAATTGTCATTAACTAACATTGATTAATGCTGTAAAAATATATTGTTAATCGTTAGTTCTTGTTAGCTAATGTAACTAATGTTAACGAATAGAACCTTATTGTAAAGTGTTATCATTGTTTTATATATCACATTTGCAAAACTACGCTTTTGTTTAAAACATAATCTCATGCTTAACAGCCTACCAATAATTTTTACAGTTTGAGGAGGACCGTATCTACAGGCACCTGGAGCCTGCATTGGCTTTCCAGCTGGAGCTCAATCGCATGCGGAACTTTGCGCTGACGGCAATCCCCTGCGCCAACCATAAGATGCATCTGTACCTGGGTGCCGCCCGTGTGGAAGTGGGCACTGAGGTCACAGATTACCGCTTTTTTGTGCGGGCCATCATCCGTCACTCCGACTTGGTCACCAAGGTAAGAACTTCTGTGTGGTCTTCTATAATCAAGACCATGCGTTATATCTAGTTAGAAGATTGACGTGTGGTTCTCTGCTGTGTAGGAGGCATCGTTTGAGTACCTGCACAATGAGGCTGAACGTTTGCTGTTGGAGGCCATGGATGAGCTGGAGGTGGCCTTTAATAACACTACGGTGCGCACAGACTGCAACCATATCTTCCTCAATTTTGTTCCCACCGTCATCATGGACCCTTCTAAGGTGAGATACACACAGCTGGTCTTCAAGGTAAAGTCTGTAGCTTCTGTTGAATTATCAGCACCATACATTTAGCAAAAATAACTCATTTAAAAAGAATGTTAGTGGTGCTTTGTGTGCAACATGATGCCATGATGATGGGGTGGGTGTGTGGTAGGACATTGCTGTCCAGTTGCTAGGGTATTCTGAGAGGATGTCCCATGTTTCTGTGTAGTTGCCAGGGTGTTTTGGGTCACAGGGACAGCCAAGAATTGACTTGCCTGCTCAACTGGGATAGATGTTTTAATAGTGAAACTTCAAGCTTTTTTATTTTTTTTTTAACTAATCATTTATTCGGTTATGATTTTGTATTTGATTAAGATTTGTAAAACTAGGTAAAAGATTTTAGAAGTGTTCATTAAGTATGAGATGTGTTTATGCGGTATTTATGTGATTTGAACTTTTGTTTTTTGGTCAGATTGAGGAATCTGTGCGTTCCATGGTCATGCGCTACGGCAGTCGCCTGTGGAAGCTCCGTGTGCTCCAAGCTGAGTTGAAAATCAACATCCGGCTGACGCCCACTGGAAAACAGATCCCCATCCGCCTCTTTCTTACCAATGAGAGTGGCTACTACCTGGACATCAGCCTGTACAAGGAGGTTACAGACTCCCGTACAGGACAGGTGGGGCACAAAGATCGACAGGTGGGGCTCACGCGTCTCAGATCTTCCACACACACGCATACAGTTTATACCTGACAGCTTTAGCCACTCCTTTTCCCTCATTATCTGAAAATCATTTGTTTATTAAGCCCCCTGACCCATTTGTAAACTAATATTTTATTAAATTATTAGTTGACAAATTTATTAAATTAAATTATAAATATAGTAAATTAATATTGAAAAATAAAAAAAACAATTACTATTATTAATTATACAAATGTTTGAAGCAGCTACGCAGTTTATTATCTGTGTTTCTAAAATTTCATTTTAAGTAGTGGTCAACTGATACATAGATAAGGCCAATAAATGTTCCAAAATTTAGGCATATGTTCCAAATATCGTTTAAGTATAAGGTACTTGAACTCCCTTTTTTTAGTGAAGTTAAATACCACAAACTTTGCCAAACTTGGACAAATCCAATAATAAGATCTTGTTCAGAAGTGTGCAATTATATCTGTCGGAACCAAGCCTGTGTACCTCTGACTTAAAACAGTAACAATCCAACTTTGAGGTCAGCTCGAAAGACCAACTTTAAATTCAAAGCCTATTGTGCTATATCAAATACACCACTATTATCATCATATTTACTTATTGCTGGAATTAGTTTTTTTTCTTTAGTGTAAAAATGTGATTATTAATGCATGCATACTGCCAGAGGTTATCTAACTACTGTGTACACTGCTGATGTCTTCCTTTCATGAATATGTTTCTACAATAACTTTATTTGGAAAAACTTGCAAAAATTGAATGACTGAATAAAAGCAGGGAAAAGGTTTTATCTACTGTGCTTGTTTCACAGATTTAACTTATTTATACTGACTATTAAATGTAAATGTTTTATTATTGCCATTTTTATGTATGTCATTATGTACGCTATTTACTTGTCTGATGTTATATACAGTATATTGACACTGTATTGGCTTTTGGGCCACCCTGATGTCTAGATACTGGTATTGACCATTAAGAAACCCATTTTGGTAAATAAACTATATTTAAGTTTCATTGCTTTTGTCACCATCTAGTTTTGTCAGTGACGTCCCAACATTTATGTCTGAGATTTAATATTTTCAAATGTCTTTGAATAGAATTTATTGTAACTGTTGTTTACAGAATCACATTTAGTCACTGTAACATCAACGGTTGCTCATTGTATTGTATCACTCACCCTTTGTTACCTGTTTGCCTAGGTGGGGATATTTATTTCTTTGCCTTATTTTGGTTTTCTTGACTTCTGCAGGATAATCTTTCTCTCTCTTTCCTCAGATTATGTTCCAGGCATATGGAGATAAGCAGGGTCCACTGCATGGTATGCTGATCAACACACCCTACGTCACCAAAGACCTCTTGCAATCTAAACGCTTCCAGGCCCAGAGTCTTGGCACCACCTATGTCTATGACTTCCCAGAGATGTTCCGCCAGGTATTGGTTTAGCAGCGGGAATCTTTATTTTTTCTAAATAATAAACTAAATAACCAATTTCAATATCATTCTTTTAATAACACTTTCATTTCATTTGTTAACAGCATTTAACCAGCCTGATTACCATTAAAACAACACTACAGCATGTATTAATCTTAATTGATGTTAATTTCAACAATACAGTGACCTAATATGATCAAACAATGAGCAACATTAACAATTATTGATAAATGCTGTAAAAATATATTGTTCGTTGTTAGTTCATGTTAGCTAATGCAACTGAAGTTAACGAATGGAACCTTGTAAAATGTTACCATTGTTTTACATATTCAGTTTACCACATCACATCTGAGATTTTCAACAGGTTTTTTTCTTCAAACTTACTGTTTTGCATATCGTTTGAATTTGATTAAGCACAGATTAATATACAGATTTTGTATATTGTGTGTCTAATCTGTCTCAGTCACTACACTGCTTTATCATACTTTTATCTAAATATAGTAAATTGCAATAACAACTAACCTATTAGGCTGATGTCACAAAGTCTGTTTTCTTTAATTTATGCCACCTTTAGGACATATTGAAACATTTCTGTAAACACACCTTTTTGTGCTGCATGTGCTACTATACTGTAGATGTGGCCTGTTTGCAGGGCTAATAATTGTTTTATTTGGTGTTTATTTGGTTGCAGATTTTGACCAAAATTACTAATACTCAGATTTTTGTGCATCAAAGCTAAATCGTTTGAAAAGTGTAGTGATGTAATTTGATGCAAAACAATTTCAGAGCAGATTATGCAGTTAATTATGGTAACCATTCTCTAGTCTCTGAGGAAACTATGGCAGTCCATGGACGCACACGCCAACCTGCCCAAATGCCCTCTGCCATCTGAGCTGCTTGCCTTCACAGAGCTGGTCCTGGATTCTCAGGGCCAGCTTGTGCAGATGAACCGTCTACCTGGAGGAAATGAGGTTAGTTAACACCATAATACTAAAAAATCAACACACATAGAACATTTCACACACAACAGGGGTCTCTCTGTTGCTTTTAATATGTTGTTTAATCAGAATTGCTGGGTAGGGGCCAAGCACTGAAAGCACTTCAAATAGGAAGTCGGCCATTTTGGATTTACTGAAAAGTGCATGCCGTGAGCTTTTAAATACTTCTCTCAGGGATTTTATGTGATTGGCACCAAACTTGATGAGCTTGGGATTTTTGATATCTCGAATGGTGTTGCCTTGGAGAAGTGGTAAAATTATGGTGAGAAGTGGGAAACAAGAAGTCTCTAATATCTAGCATGCATTGAGCAATTGAGGTCATACTTGGCAAATATGTTTATTGTAGTGGTCATAACCCCACCTACGGCAAACAGAAAGTGCGTCACTTAAAACAAACCTTAAAGTAGTCAACATTTAGCCAAGTAACTTGGTCAGAATAATGTAGTGGTATGGCTGAATTCTAAATGGCTTTGTGATCCCTTAAATATTGTTGCAATAGTAATGTGTCAAACTTTAAAATCACATTTAGGTGCTTAACATGTTTAAAATGGCATGAAATGTTGCACACACATTATAGTGGTCAGCTGTTAGGTGTGGGCAAGTTCTTGGAGATGGGCATGGTAGGGGGGCTCTGTAGTGCCCCCTTTCGACTAACTTTTATGTTTGATGATGTTACCTACAATCACCAAACTTGGTACATGTATTGTTCTCATCAAGCCAAACAACTTTCAAAATTACATTCATTAGCTCTGCCAAACAGGAAGTTGGCCATTTTGGATTGTATGTGATTTTATTCTTAATTCCAGGTTCTGAATTTTCAAATAGTCCTCCTAAAGGATTTTTGTGATTGTCATCACATTTTGCAGATAAAAGGGGTTTTTAATATCTCTAACAGTGTTGCCTTGGCAAGGCAATAAATTAATGTAAAAAAATAGGAACAGGAAGTGTCTCATATCCTCTGTGTACATTGGGGGATTTAGATCAAACCTTAGCTATATGTTAGTCTAAAGGACTGATGGCATACAAGTGGCTGTTGTGAGTCACAGTTATAGCACCACCAACTGGCAGAAGGAAGCATGTCACTTAAAACAGAGTTTAAAATAGTCCTTTTAAATTTACCCAAGTTGCTTTATAGTTGGTCAAAAAAAGAGAATATATATTGAAAATGCTAAATAGTGAACTGATTGTTGATATCTCGAATGGTGTTGTCATGGCGAGGCAATTAGTTTACGGCAATAAATGGAACAAAAAGTGTCCGATATCTTTTGCATGCATTGAGTGCATTTATATCACACATATTTTTGGTGTTGTGGGCTAATTACAACAATGTTGCTATTGTGAGTCACCGTTATAGCCATCTTTTAACACCTAATGCTCTTCCCTTGTGTGTGATTTTCTAGATTGGCATGGTTGCATGGCGAATGACACTCAGAACCCCTGAGTGCCCGGCTGGTCGTGAGATTATTGTGATCAGCAATGACATCACACATAAGATAGGCTCCTTTGGGCCGCAGGAAGATGATTTGTTCCAGCAGGCTTCAGAAATGGCGAGAGAAAGTGGTATCCCGCGAATCTACATTGCTGCCAACAGCGGAGCCCGGATTGGCCTGGCAGAGGAAATCAGACACATGTTCCATGTTGCCTGGCAAGACCCAGCAGACCCATATAAGGTTTGGAGAGGCTCCAGGGGAAGGGATCAGGAATCATTATTACACTGGTTGCTTGTAGCATGTGTGTTAATCACAGTGTTGGGCTGCTGATTTGTAGGGCTTTAAATACCTGTACCTCACACCTCAGGACTATAAGAAGGTTTCTGCTCTGAACTCTGTGCATTGTGAGCATGTGGAGGACGAAGGAGAGTCTAGGTGAGTTAATGCTAACCTAAAACGTGTTAAGCTGTTACAGTGCTATCTGGAATACTTGTTTCTGATTGGTCAATCATGACATTCCGCTGCCAAATATTAAAGCAATAAGCAACGAGTGTTTATTCATTGCAGTAAATTTGTTCTGAACAGAATACATCATACAATTACAGACACCATTGTTTGAAATCATAGATATGTACTTACTTATGTACTTTAATATGTAAATTAATTTTGTCTCTTTTAATATGCAGCAAAAGAACAAGGTTAAATGAAAAGAATAAGTTATGCAATAATGGATCTATGACATGATTCCACAAGAAATAAAAAATAAAAGGAAGGAGAAAATAAAATGATAGTAGAGGTACCTATAGTATTTACAAGAATAGCAACCCAAAAAACAACTACAAAAAATGAAATACGTTTGGTCATTCAAAAACAAATACAGATTGATTGATAAAGTGACTGTAAAGCATAGACCTGAATGGCTTTATCACAGTGGCAATAGCAATATGATGAAAAACACCAATATTCATTAAGCAGTTTGTTATTGATAATTCATCTGCCAGATAATATGGTTTAAATGTGACTTATTAGGATCGGAAATAGAAGTATCATTTATATAACTGTCAATGGCTACTGTATAACTGTGTAATTGGCTATTGTACCAGGCAAACAGATACCTACATAGCTGTGGTCATTTTATGCCTTACTTATTAAACCACGATCTTTACACACACGATATAATAAAAAAAATTCAGAATGGTTGTCATGCTATGTACTTATTTAGATATTCAATACATGGGAAAATTTAAAGGCTGCTGGTCATTTTTGTACCCTAACCCAACCACATCACATTGCCCTTTAAGGGTTTTTTTGCATTAATGACTGCCTGACTGTATAGGATCCATTACTTAGGAACATCTGGAGGAAAGTTTAAAAGTGTTTGACCTATTCTAACCATTGACTAGGAAACGTTTTAAAATTAAGATTTTTGTTATTGTTTTGTAAACTCCCCTAATGGAACATTCATCTATTTTTCAGGTATAAAATCACTGATATTATTGGTAAAGAGGAGGGATTGGGTGTGGAGAACTTGAGAGGTTCTGGAATGATCGCAGGGGAATCATCACTAGCATATGAGGATATCATCACCATGAACCTGGTACCCTGACCAAACACATGCACTTGTTATTAACTTTTTAGTTCTAAGTTCCAAGAAGTTCTAAGTTCCAAGAAATAAGAATTGACCAGCACTTGAGCAATAACGTCATATAGTGTTTAGAAGCCTCTCAGATTTTCGTGTTTTTGGTGATCCTCAGGTGACGTGCAGAGCCATTGGAATCGGAGCTTACCTGGTGAGACTTGGTCAGAGAACCATACAGGTGGAGAACTCTCACATAATCCTCACTGGGGCTGGAGCTCTCAATAAGGTCTGCAACTGCACAGCAACACACCCTTTTCAGAAACCCGGCCTTCATTCCCAGGCACCTTATTAGTTAAAAAGGGTTTTTACAAAACCCTTTTTAACTAAAACTGAAAACTTTGTGTCTTTTGGGCAGTTATTTACACTGTAATGACGTTTTGGGGGGCCTGAAAACATACATTTTTAAAAACTTGTTTCATAGTGCAGGTTTTTGCAAATGATAGCATTAGCGTCTCCATGTAAACTACAAAAACATGAATTTGTGACAATGGTAAAGTTATGTGTTCAATCAACTACTGGCCTGGCGTGGATCTATTTAAACAGGGATTGTTTTGACAATGTTGTCATTTGTACATGTAGAACATTGTACATTGTTAGTACATTGTTGTTGTTTAAACATTTATTATTATCATGACAGCATTACAATATGACTCCTATGATGACTCCTACTTTTCCTACTCCATGCTTTTTCTACTGGAGATAGGGACTGGTTTTTGTTGGTTGTGCGATTAAGCGTGTTTTTAAGCTATTGTGATTTTGGTGTTAAAGTTTATCAGGTTTTCAACACCTCTCTGCTTTGCTAGCTGTTGGTTTTGTATTTGTTTGTGTTTTTGTTTTGGTATCTCACGACTGTAAACAAGAAACCTGGTAACATATTGTCTTTTACACACATTAAAGTACAATTTTTAGTTAATTACTGTTAGCTACTGTTATTCTAGGGCCAAAGTTACAGATTGGAATTCTTGTGGATGATGTACAGAACATAATAGTAAACTTTTTTTTAGTTTTATAGATACAAGTTTATACCATTGACAAAGAGCCACACAGAATTTTTTTTTCCAAGATCTTATTGGGAATAACAATGTTTTTCATCATTTGTGAATCTGACACTTATTTAGTGTGCAAAGCATAAAGTTAGGGTGTGGATTAGAGCTGATTACAATTAGCTGTATATAAAAACAACAGAAGTCTATAACCTATTGGGATAGCTATGTAAATATATGTGTGTATATAATTAATTCCTTCGATATCCTCTAAAAGCCACCAAACCCCTGCACATCTCTCTCTCTCTCTCTCTCTCTCTCTCTCTCTCTCTCTCTCTCTCTCTCTGTCTCTCTGTCTCCTGTCATGATGCAGCTTCTGCTGGAATAATAGAGACACTTAAAGTTATTTGCATAGAAATAGGCTGATGCTTGGAGCTAAGACTGGAGGGACTTACAGCTATACATTTCTTTGTACTCCGCAGAAGTCCAGAGCAGGTTCTTGTAAATTTACTTGTAAATTACTTGTAAAGTCTTTATAATGCAATATCAGGTTGTTATTTCATTAACGGTCCTGGTTTGTTCTGGTCATTTTCCTCTGGTTTGGTAGGAACACCCCATCTATCCTCATCTGTGAACATCCTTTACTATCCCATTACTGAGTTAATTAGTTCAGATCATTAAAAATAAAATGTGTCACGGTACTGATCTCCAGGTATGTCAGGCCTGCAGATGATTCAATCTTTAAGGATGTCTGTTTAGAGTTTCAAACTAAACCTAAGCTTAACACCCAGACAAATATACCAAAATTCCTAGTCTCATGCACTTTAGAACATACAATTTTTTCATAGTTTTGTATATTTCAAGCTTTTGCCACCCTGAGGATTATTCACCTCAATGGGCTTCCAAATATCCAGACCAGATCCAGACTCTTGCAACATAGACCAATACCAGACCCTCTGGACTGGAGCTGCACTGGGTAGCACAAATCTAAAAAATCCAGAGTTTGGATGCAGTTCCAAAGGGTATAAATAAACCCTTATTCCCACTCGTTGAACAGTCAGTGACACAGTCATCATTCCCAAGCCGTTGACAACATTCAATTCTCCAGCCCATAGAACTGATCTGACTGCCTGTGTGACTGTATTGATCCACAGTCCCAGAACCTCCACAATCAAATGTTCAGGCTGGTAATGGTGGTCTGTTGGTGTAGGGGATATTTTTGGCACCTTAATAGCAATTGAGCATTATTTAAATTTCATAGCCTATCTGAGTATTGTTGCTGTCCCTGTCCATCCCTTCATGAGCTCAGTGTAACCATCCTCTAATGGCTATTTTTCAGACAGTATCATGCCATGTCACAAACCATCATCTCAAACTGGTTTCTTGAACCAGTTCAAGAATTTCACTTTACTCTATTAACCTCCATAGTCACCAGATCACAATGCGGTAGAGCACCTATGTAGGGGGAACATTTTCACATGATTTGCATCATGAATGTGAAGCAGACAAATTTGCAGCAGTTGTGTGTTGCGATCATGTCAATATGGACCAAAACCTGTAAGGAATGTCTCCAGCACCTTTGTTGAATTTGTTGCACAAAAAATGTAAAGGCTTTTTTTAAAGGCAAATAGAGGCTCAGTCCAGTACTATCAAGCTGTACCTAAAAATTAAATAAAAGGGATAGTTCACTCATATATTTTCACATTCTCCATTATACACTCACCAGCATGTCTTTACAAAACTAAATTACATATTTTCTGTGGAACACAGGAAGATATTTTGAGAAATGTCTCAGTGGTTTTGCATCTATACAATGGAAGTCAATTGGTGCCGTTGTTGTTTGCTTACCAACATACTTTAAAATATCTTCTGTAGTGTTCCTCAGAAGCAAAAAATGTCATACAGGTTTGGAATGACATGAGGGTGAGTAAACTATTCCTCAAGTATCCCTAGGTCACCAGTGATCCTTGAAAAGGTCCATAGGTGCTATTGTCTTTGCTCTCTCTCAACAGGTTCTGGGCCGTGAGGTGTACACGTCCAATAACCAGCTGGGTGGAGTACAAATCATGCACAACAATGGAGTGACACATACCACTGTTTGTGATGATTTTGAGGGAGTGTTTACCTTACTGCAATGGCTGTCTTACATGCCAAAGGTATGCAAAATGCACTTCAGTGAGTAACTCACATTTGATTGTGAAATATGGGATTTTCCATGTCAAAGTAATTATTTTATCTTTATTAAATAAAACTGCGGTCCTAATGGTTTGTGGTTGAAACAGATATTTATGTTGCTCAGGGAATTAAACAATATTAAAATTATTTTCAGGCTGCTGATTGTTTGTTTCATGTTGCTTTTCTTTAGAATACATCTAGTCCTGTTCCGATGCTAGCTGCTAAAGATCCCATTGACCGGCTGGTGGAGTTTGTTCCTACTAAGGCACCTTATGACCCACGTTGGATGTTGGCTGGACGTCCCAGTCAGAGTGAGTACATACTACACTAGACAGTTAGGACAGTGTATCTGCTTAAATACTTGCTATATGGACAGCATCTGTGGGATGATATACATCATCACATAAAAAAATTCCAGCCAACCTCAATTTGTATAAACTGCAATTAAAAAAAATTTGTTACAGTAATACATTTACAATGGAAGTCTATGGGCCAAGTGCACAGGAAGCATTTTAGGCAGAAATTTGAAAGGTGTACTATGCAGAATTTTCTAAAAAAGTATACACTCCTACAAAAATAATCATTCCCAATCATTATCCACAAGAAATATGGTGGTGTTTGCTGTTGGGGTTGGGACTGAAGGCTTCTAGGCTGTTAAACTCCTAATTATGCATCGCTCTCCTAGTTATGCATTGCTATTCAGAATCACTGTCCTAGTGCTGAATCTTACAATTGGGCCTTGTACGCAAGAGGGGTATTTCCAGGGAGTTTTCATTTCTGACAGCTGCAGCACCTAGTGCTGATAAATTCCACAGTGTAATTGAATGATAACCTCTCTTCAGCAAACATTCTCTGTCTTAGCTCGGTTCACCATATCTCTGATGAAGATATGATGCTAATATGGCTGTCTTGCTCTCCCTGCCCCCTCCCACAGACACTAAGGGTGCATGGGTGAGTGGTTTCTTTGACCATAGCTCTTTTCTGGAGGTCATGCAGCCGTGGGCACAAAGCGTTGTTGTGGGTCGGGCTAGGTAAGCACCTGTGCACTATTTATCCTCAACACTTATACTAGCCTAACCTTTAAGTTTTGTGTGAAACACAGCAAGATAATAAAATAGTTTCTCTTATTTTCCTTCTTTGTCATTTTTTATCCTTCCATTTTTTTATGTGCACAAAAAAAGTGTGTTAATGCTACTTCTGGTTTCTTAGATCATCTCAGATCATGGCAATGTCTATGCCAATCAAACCAAACACACTCAGATTAATTATTGGGACAAATGGTGTCCCAACTGTAATTTTGTTGGGGAATGTGATAGCTATGAAAAACCAGGACTGTTCCAATTAATCAGGACATCTGGTCAACCTAGTCATGTGCCGAAGTAGACAGTACTGTTTGAAATGTTTATGCATAGTACATTGTTTTAAACACTATTGTGTAAAATAGTAGGCAGCTAAGTAAGGAAATATGTGAAAATTATTTAAAAAAAAAAAATAATAATAATTTTAAAATGTAAAAAGTTTTTATTGGTAAGTGTATATTAAGAACTTCTCTTATCGCTCAAAGGTTGGGTGGGATACCAACTGGAGTTGTTGCAGTAGAAACCCGATCAGTAGAGCTGTCCATTCCAGCAGATCCTGCTAATCTAGATTCAGAAGCCAAGGTGAGCGCTTAGAAATGTGATTATGACTCTGTTCCTCTCACATGTTCTATCTGAGGATAATGTCTAGTATTTGTGCTGTGTGTAGATTATCCAGCAGGCTGGGCAGGTATGGTTCCCTGATTCTGCCTTCAAAACAGCACAGGCCATTAAAGACTTTAACAGAGAGGGTCTTCCCCTCATCGTGTTTGCCAACTGGAGGGGCTTCTCTGGAGGGATGAAAGGTCATTGATACAGGAAGTGCAGTGGGTACAGTATAGTGATTAGTTATGGTATTTGTTAACACTTCAATTCTTGTATTCAGACATGTATGATCAGGTGCTAAAGTTTGGGGCGTATATAGTGGATGGACTGAGAGAGTACAAACAGCCAGTGCTGGTGTACATCCCACCCCAGGCAGAGCTCAGGGGAGGATCCTGGGTTGTGATAGACCCCACCATCAACCCTCGGCACATGGAGATGTATGCAGACAAAGACAGCCGGTAAGAGGACCAGGATGTGGAACTGAAAGATCTGTCTGTATTACATGATTATGTTGTTACTAGTGATTTATTTGTGGTGAGATTTATATCTATTTGTATTATCTATATCTATCTATAGTGAGATTTATAAGATTATATATCTTATATACTGTGTTTTTCAGTGGTGGAGTTCTAGAGCCTGAGGGCACAGTGGAGATCAAGTTTCGTAAGAAAGATCTGGTAAAGACCATGAGACGGGTGGATCCAGTGTACATGGACCTGGCTGAAAGACTGGGTAAGGTTTTGCTAAGGTTTAGTTTTTGCTGAGCATCATTAGCTAAGTAGAGTTGAGCGATAATAAATATTGGCAGTATATTCACAAAGTTGCTTAATTTTAGATTTGTCAACAAAAATTCTTTTTTTTTTGTGCCTTTTTCTGTTCTCACAAATATGACAGTGTTAAGATAAGTTTCAAAACAGTCTCTGATTTAAATATCATTAGATAAAATGATAATAGATTTCAAGTCTGGTTTATTTTTCCCACTTCCCATTTTGGATCTAAGCATTGCATCATCACTGAGTGTTTTCTTCACTGAAATGTTTTCTTCTCAGGAGCGCTGTATTAAAGCACCTACAGCTACATTCTGCTGGTTGTGTTGCCCCTTTCCTTCTTTCTCTATCCTCTCCAAGAAGAGTAGTCTGTGGTATCACAAGCAGTCGTGCTGAGTGATTGTTTCTGACCTGACTGATCTCTGTTAGACAGCAACAGGGCTGAAGGGAGATCCTGTAGAGCTTCTTGGATGGTCATTTTCAGGCATTCTTTGCAAATCATCAAGCTTGGTCAGATTAGATAGGGACCATCGGCGGACAGCAATTCTCAGTTCTCTCCAGAGGTATTCAATAGGGTTCAGGTCAGGGCTCTGGCTGGGCCACTCAGAGTTGTCCCTAAGCCACTCCTGTGTTGTCTTGGCTATGTGCTTAGGGTCATTGTCATGTTTGATAGGTGAACTGTCTGTCCAGTCTGAGGTCCAAAGCACCATGAAACAGATTTTCGTTGAGGATATTTCTGTACTTTGCTCCATTCCTCAAAACTGACCAGTCTCCCAGTCCCTGCTTCTGAAAAAACAAAAAAAAAGTTCTTCAGGTGCTCCAAGCAGGCTTTTATTTGCTTTGCACTGAGGAGAGGTTTTCATCTAGCAATTTGGCCATAAAGCTCAGATCAGTGAAGGGGTGCAGTGATGGTTGTTTTTTTGGAACCTTGTCCTATCTCCACACAGGACCTTTGGCGCCAAGTCAGAGTAACCATCTTGTTCTTGGTCGCCTCTCTTACTATGGCCCTTTTTTCCCCAATTGCTCAGTTTGGCTGTTGACCGTCTCTTGTAGGAGAGCTGGTCAGACAGTATTTAAAAACATTAAAAAATGTGCATTATGTATTGAGAAATGTGTTAATAGATCTTGAAACTGACACAAAAAAAAATTTTCAGAGATTGTTTCTCTGATGGCCAAATATTTGTTGATTATATTGTGCTGAATTAATTATATTGATTTAAATAAATTTGCATCCATCAGTCTGTGTGTTTGTATTCAGGCACGCCGGAGTTGAGTGTGAGTGAGCGTAAGGAGCTGGAGAGTAAACTGAAAGAGAGAGAGGAGTTTCTGCTGCCCATATATCATCAGGTAGCCGTGCAGTTTGCAGACCTTCATGACACGCCGGGCCGCATGCAGGAGAAGGGAGTCATCACTGTGAGTATTCGCCCCTGCAGTGGTCTGACATTTTACATTTACTTACACAGCTGATGCATAGTTCTACTGTACATGATTTTAGAAAGGAGTACTACACTGGTATCAGATGGAAAACCATACTTTGATGCATGGTAAAGCTAGAGATTTTTCTGAATTATTTTAATAATGGCCAGTGTAAATAAATGGAGTCCACCCGTTTGTTTTTAATACACAACTGAAGCTAATTCTTAGCACTGATGTTTAGGCTTGATGCATTCACATGAGAAATTAGTGGCACATACAAAAAATAACTTTTCTGTGGCAATTCCCCATTTTCACTCCAGGCTACTAAGAAAACACTATGTTGCATAATCTTTATGAAAATAAATTTTTCTCATACTTTCATTTATTATTTTATAGCTTTGTTGAGTTTGTTAGCATTCTAGAATGTGGAATATAGTAGAAATAAGGAATGAGTAGATGTATCCAAACCTTTGACTGGTCTCATAAGGGCTACTATGGTAGTACTGTGGTACATGACCGAAAAGCATTAGCTGCATATACCTTTTGGTCATCTTTCTTCTTAGCTCAAAAACAAGAGATGACAATAACTGTATTTGGCATACTGATTTGTCTCTGAGATAACCTCACCTAGAGCTGAGCTGTGTCTGTGCATGTGTTAAGGATATCCTTGAGTGGCAGACATCTCGTCAGTTTTTCTACTGGCGTTTGCAAAGATTACTGTTGGAGGACACAGTGAAGAAGAAAATCCAGTGTGCTAACAGTGAGCTGACGGACGGGCAGGTTCAAGCCATGCTGCGACGCTGGTTCGTGGAAGCGGAGGGCGCTGTGAAAGTATGTTAGCAAAATAGTATGCGAGCAAAATAAAACTTGCACAGAGGAAACTCCAAGAAATACTGGTTTCATGCATTTCATGCATTGGCTAACTTATAGTTGTGTGCATGGTAAAGATACCATCATTAAAAATGACACACATTACCTTTACTTTGAACAATTAGTTTATTTCTGTATCTTTAGGGAAGAATATTTTTTAGCAGCTGCTTCTATGAGCAAGTCTTTTTTCTGAGTTTGTGTGTGGTCCAGAAAAAAAATGAAAAGTAGAAATGATCAGAATGGATGACAGTCTTGCAGAGCCCAGACAAGGCTTTAGAATAATCACCATGCAGGTCTTGCCTGGAGTAGAACCAAGCCCCCAGGGCAGACTAAAGTATCTGTGGAAAACAGTGTCTGGACCACTAATACATTACTCCAATCAGAGCAAGCTATCTTAAGCTTCAATTAATCTCCACCCTGGCACACACAGATAGGGGAGGAACATGCTGTTTCTTAATTAAAAGCAAACGGATTAAAAATGATTAATATATGGGGCATTAAATGTTTTTGCTGACTACAAGTGCTTGTGGTTTTCAGAAGCACGGAAGCCCATTAATGCCTTAACAAATCTTCACAAGCACAAGTCTGTCTTTGTTTCAGATCAGCCCGATGTTATCAGGCTAAGCCTAAATGAAGGGCTGTTAAGTAGCATTGTGATTTGGTTTTCAGAACGTTTTTTTGTAAGGATAAGTAAGCTCAGGTATATGCTGGAGGTGTTTTTGTTTTCTTGGTTTTTCTTTTGATTTTTTTGTTTTGTATTACCTTTGTGTTGTCTGTCTCAGGCATATCTGTGGGACAATAATGAGGATGTTGTGGAGTGGCTGGAGAAGCAGCTGGCAGAAGAAGAGGGTGCCAGGTCTGTCATCGATGAGAATATCAAATACATCCGAAGGGACCACATCCTCAAACAAATCCGCAGGTACTGGGTATCCTAACCCTAGCTGTAATAGAGATATAAACATGTACATTATCCTGCTTCTTACACAGACACTTAAACAAAATAAATGGACATAAATAAGGATTTAGCTTCTTTGTAGTGACCACAGAAAGACTTATTTTACTGCTAAATGTTATGATTGACCAATCAGAATCAGATATTCTAGAGAGCTATGAAAACTATGAAACTTGAAACTTGATGCTGCGTCTGGTTTGACACTATGGGCCTTCGGTGTGACTGGTGTCTGAATCTCATGTCCGATCGCACCAGCCTAAATTGCCCACGGCATTGTTTGTTGTGTGTCAGGTACCTCTGTGAGTATATTAGAGGACCTGTAAAGCGTGTCATCAGTTTCTCGTCTTCAGGAGCCATTTGTCTGTTCTCTTGTCAAAGTGCCAATGCACCCAGCTGCAAAGAACTTCAGAAAGTGGTGCCTCTGTGTCAGAGGTTTCTGACATCTGAAGACATGTGCAAAGTCAGTTGCTTAAAGAGCGATTTCTGGCTGGGCAAGAACACGAAGCCCCCGTGATCCTGCCTTTACTCCCCAGTCCTACACTAGTGTGGAAAGACCTTGGAAGGGGCTATAGTTTTCTCATTTGTAGGTGTTCTTGGTTGATATTGGGGAGAAGGAAAATGGATTTTTCCTCTGCTTGCTGGTCTCGACCTTGAACTATTTTGTACACCTGTACAGATGATGATTGAGAAGCTTAGAAAAACAGGGGTGCAGTCTCAGGCCTTTAAGATTATATACAGGATATAATCCTCATCTGATCTGGTCCTCATCTGATCTGTGTCTGATGAATGGAGGCAGAGCCAGAGGCAGAGCATCGCCACCCATGCTCACCCATGTTCCTTTACTGCCCTTGAGTAAGATTTGCTTGCCTGTGTGCTTCTCAGTCTTTCCGTTGTATATTTGGAGTATAGGTTTCCATCTGGGACCACAGTTTCAAGTGGGTTGAGCTGGCATTTTATGACTCCCCTTGGAAGGCGGGTCCTAGGGGTTGATTTAAGAGCTGAGTCCAATGCAGGTCCTCTTCAACCCTGAAGCTCTTTTGGCCAGAAGAGTACCCAGAGGACAGTCAAAACCTGGGTTTGAATCCCCTCTTCAGCAACCCTTGGTGATTTATAAGGGGTTTCTTTATATGGCTGCAGTCAGCTTTTTTTTTAAATGTGCCTCCCACAGTTTGACAGAGTTGCATCTCCACCTGTGGTAGAGGGAGATGATACATGGTTCTCAGCCTTTTCACTAGCTATCCTTGCATTTTTCAGCCAGGGATGAGTGTGGAATAACCCCCTATCTATAGATGATACTCCACTTCCCGCAGAGCTCATTGAAGAGGATAGTAGTTTTGAGTGGTGGCAGCGTGTCCTTACTAGCTCCCCTTGGAACATTGGTCCTCTCTACACATGACACCCTCTATGTAAAAACAATTCACCCTCTACTCCTCTTAAGACCTTCAGGAAGAGAAAAGAGGACATTGGTTTTGGGTTGCAGGGGCCAACCATTGTCAAGCTCCCCTGTGAATTTTTGTTCCTCTGGGTTGTGTGCAGAGTAGCACCCTTACTTTGAGCAGGATACCCACTCCCTAGAGCAGGATGTGGGTAGAGTACTACTTAATTCCCCCTCCATTCTTCCTTAGCCTAGCCTTTGTGCAGCTGGCCCTGTTGCATGCTTAAACGGCATGCTAACACTGGCCTGGGAGAACCCCATGTTGTGTGTTTGAATCCCACATTGAACACCTCCCTGTATATATAGTGTGCTATACTTTTCAGCAGGGCATGACAATACAAGTCCGGGAGACCAGTTTTTGATTCCCACATCTCCCAGTGTGTATAGTGTGAGCATTTTTTTAACTGGACGTTGGGTTTGGGCAGTGGCTGTAGAGTTACTTTTGTCACCAGCAGTGCACAAGTAGGGTGTTATTGCATTGTTATTGTGTTTCAACAAAGAACATGTGGCGGCCGCTCCCCTCGGCATGGTACAGATTGTATTGCGTTCCCCGAATTGTCAAAATTTATGCAAATATTTTTTTTTAAATTTATACAAATATTCACATTTTAGGGCTTGCCATTGGCTAAAACAGATGTTTGTCTAGTAATTACGTGACACTGTGCCTCGTTGCCATGCCTCAGGGATACCTGTCTACGTCTCCTTCAGACAAAGAAATTGATGACACACTAGGTATCGTAATATATTCTCACAGGTACACCTGATGCGCATCAAGCACTACCATAGGCCAATTAGATTGGCATGATTAGACATGAGATTTACACACTGGTCACACCGAAGGCTTTCCTTATAGTGTCAAACCAGATGTAGTGTCTCTTTCCCTTTCCTAAACAACCAAGCTAACTGGACCCATTTTTATGATAATGTTTAAATAGTCTGTTAGATCAGTTCATCTGTGCATTTTTACACCCCTATTTTCTTTCATCACACACACACAGTGAAGACAATTTGTGAACTAATTTTATTGTCTTGCATTGTTTATTTCTTTCTGTCTTAGCCTGGTTCAAGCCAACCCTGAGGTGGCCATGGACTCCATTGTGCACATGACCCAGCACATCTCCCCTACACAGCGCACTGAGGTGGTCCGCATTCTGTCTACCATGGACGCTCCTGCCTCCTCATAGAGCAAGATCTACACAATCATCTCTGCTCTTAATGGTGTGGAAATAGTTACTGGAAACTGGGCCTAGATGAGCCAACATGACTGACTTCACATTGTTGGCTATGATTCAGGAGTTATAACAGAAATGTACTGTGTTAGTACTCTACAAAAGCTTTAGTTATGCACATCAATGTGCACCTTTAAAGACTAAAGTAAAAAAAAATTGTTAGCATTTATGTGGCAATCTAAGCGCACTTTGATAAATAGGTAAACAGAGACCAATTGTTCTAGAGATGAAAAAGAAAGAATCACACAAGAAAAAAGTTACTTTTAGAGGATGTTTCTTTTTTATCTATAACACTTTATAGGGACTGTAGTAGGCAGTCTATTACTATATGAGAAAGAATGTTTAACAGTACTAAGAGTTTACAACTTTGTAGCAAAGCTTTAATCAACTACACTTTTCTTACAATAGACAGATGTGGGATTTTCACAGTTGCATCACACAGTTGCTGCACATGCATGCCACATCTCAGCCACACACACAACAGTGCAGATGCTGAGATGTTGAATGTCTCACCATCTTGCATGCTGTTACACTGAAAGCAAGCAGCATGACTAAACTCGATTGACCCATTTGGTTTTGTTGCAGTGTAGACGCAATATTGTTTTCTTCACATGCAAATGGTCGATTGAGCCGTATGACCGCATCAGCTTGTTATTATGCTTGTTTCATTCCCCCGTGGCTTAACCTTATTTTTTAAAGTTATTGATGTTAATGATGTTAAACTATTATAAATATGCTGTTTTTAGCATAGATTATGTAATGTTGAAATGTCAATAATAACTTAAAAACATCAAACTAGGTGCTTGACATGGCATAATATTTTGTCGGAACGGCTGTAGATTATTCAATTTATAGGTTAGTTGAATCAGATTATTGTTACCGTATAATTTCTAGAATTGCATACTAGAAGTGTGGTGTAGATATATTAACTTGAGTGCAGGGATATCTCACGGAGGTGAATTGAGGCAAACATTCTTATGGCATCATGATGGTTGCAGTCGCTACCGGAAATCTCAAGATTACTCTCCAACACTACTGCTTGACTCAAACAGCAACTTTGAGTCAAGGTCCTGACATCTGCTGTAAACCAAATGGCTAGTAAATTGTCTTGTCTGTAAGTGTTACTAAACGTTACTGAAGCGATCAGATGGTGTCTGTCTGGTCTAAATGGAGGATTTTCTGTTTACTGTGGCAAACTGTTATTGCCTCTAAAAAAATAACTGAATAAAACGTAAAATTGTCTAACAAGATGACATGTTCTTCATGCACATTGAACTTGGTTGAATGAAACTGTGTTATCATTGGGAAATGTTTGAATGTTTGATGTACTTTAAAGACAGTAACGGTCAAAACTCATTGATCCCTGATCACTCATTGAAAATGAGGTGCAAAAACAGGTTCTTCAAATGTTTTAGGAATGTACATCATTAGTATGAGCAGGATAACATAAACCACAACAGTACATTTACATTTAGTAAACATGTGCGAGTGGAGATGCACATAGGGGTTAAAAAATAGTCTGTGCTAAAAACCACGTTTGTTCACACAGCAGCATATGGTAGTCAGTCCTTTATTTTAGTCCTTAATGGAGAACGTGAAGCTGATGTCATGCCATGTTAAATTTTGGGTGTTTTATGACACCACATTAGGAGGATCGCGCTGCCGGTATGCTAGTGAGTTTAGGGCAGTATGTTGATTTTCTGTCATCATAAAAAATGTCACAAACGTAGGCCATTACTGTTCTACCAAGAAAAGTTGCAGTAACTCGCATCATTGTTCAAGGAGAAAACTGGACAATGTAAGATTTTTGTCATTTTAAAACAGGTTGAGGAGGTAAGGAGTATACACTGGACAGCAAATCTATCGGTGATGTCACCGATTGAACCCACTGCTTATCACTTAATGAAATAATAAAAACATCACTATTACTCTCATGTATATTTTTTGTAGATAAAACTTCAATGCATAACTTACCGTTTGTCATAAACCGTTTGTTATAAACCTTTGAATGAGGGGTCAAATTGACTGGTCAAATGTAGGTGTAGGAAAAAGTGGGCAAACATTCCATAGACTTAACATTGGGCTAAATTTTGTGACATCATAGCTCCACATCAGAATATCATAAAGATATTTTAGATTGCAGAGGTGGGCTCATGTTGCTTGGCTTAGCAGGCAGCAACAAATGGTAACATTACAAATTCATATCCATGCCTTAGCAACCAGTCCATTGACAGTTGAAAAGGTAAGTAGTCTTTAAATATCACAATAGAAACTGTCCAGCCAAGGCCTAGCAACCATTTAGAGCACCACACTATATATCCACTGTTAACTGTCTAGCTCCACTCTAGCAATTATTCACAACACTCTAGCAACCGTGTAATGAAATTAATAGGCCTTAGCATTAGAACTTTGTATAGACATTTATTTGACTCAGGGTGTGAGTCAAACTTTCAAGTCAAACTTTTGTGGGCTTTAGGAAACTTCCTAGCCACACCCTAGCAACAATTTAGAGTACCCTAGCATCTGCAATACATCATAAGCGATTATTTCAATATATCTATCATGCCTTATAATTCTAGCATCATGTTAAATTATGCCAACTTGTGTTAACATTTTTCTAAATCATACTAGCATTATGACTAGTATGACAAGTCATAGCTAGGGACTTGAGACTGCGGTTTTCAATCTGAAATACTGACAGTCCAAACGTTGCCAGATGCACATCGCCCACTAAAGTACTAGGAATGTAGGCACAAAAATGTATAGATGGATGTTTAAATCTTAGTTTTGTTTACTGTCCTTTCCCCACTGTTACAGATCTTCTGACAAGATTTGAGAGCAATTTTATTCTGCCCTTTTATATGGAACTAGCATTGTTCTTATTCCATTGCAACATCAGTCTCTTCCGGTGTAGATACAGAGTTACGCTATTTCTTATGTATTTACTGTGTTTTTATTTTATTTTTTTGCAGATTATTTGTGAAAGCTTGTCATCTGGATAAGGCATATGTGTGTTCCAGCACAACTCATTTCTGTCACTCACAAGTGCCTCATGTTTCTGTCCACTTTGCAACATATATATTTATATTAATTGCTAATAATGAATTGCTGTTGGGTGTACTTTTGCCAACTTTAAAGAAAATTTGCCACCTACAATTCGAGGGTCAATCATTGTCCTCATATTAGTGAAAGAATGGAATCATTTTGGCCTGAAAATTAATGTCAACAGGCGGATCGTATACACGCATAAGTGTAAACAGGCAGGACAAAGAAATCAGATATGGACTTAAGATCAGATCTGGGCATGCAAGCAAGACTTGCAGTAAAAATGCAGCCAAAGTTTCAGGAGAAAAGCAAATTGAGGGACAAAGTAAAGTTAGAAAAAGAAAAGGTAAGACCAAAAAAAGACAGGTGAGAAAAGTAAGAGAAGCTGGCTACAAACAGGTACGGACAGCTTTAGAGAAGATAAAAACACAGTATAATGAAAACATGCATGTGAAGAGAAACCATCAGAGCAGGTAAAAAGAGAAAGAGAAAAGTGAAACAGAAGTGCCAGTTAATAGGAACAATACTAAAAAAAAATTAAAGCAACAAAAACATTTATACAAGACGCAAATAAATTGATGAGAACTAAAAGGATATTATTAGACAAAAGGGAGAAAGTGAAGAGAAAGCTGGACACATGGAAGAGAAAAAAATAAGGCTTAAACTATTGGCTGCACAGCTGCTTATTTTAATTAAAGATACGCAGACAGTGCCCTGGTCCACACATAGCTGGTAAATGGATTAAAGTTTTTGAAGAGACAATAGGCAAGCTGTAAAAAACACATTAAAGCTTTCTGCAAAAATTATAGGAGGACCAAAGATCCTTCAAGTATCTGACAGAGCTGTGGATATTCACTACATGGATGAAACTGTTTTTGATGCAGTCCTGCAGGTGATGGCAGGCACTGTGTAAATGAAATGCAATCGAGCACACAATATACATTATTTTATGCCAGAGGAATGTCTTTAAACACTAATCCAATAAATACCTTTTATTCTCTTTTTAAAAAATGTCAAAAGTTACGCTTGAATCTTTTTCTTTGCGATTTTGAAAAGCATAAGAAATGATTTCATCCATTCTGTCATCGTTCTACAGGCTGCAGTGAGGATATCTTTGGTGCGCTGCTACTTGCTGAGTTTTAATTGACCAATTACCTTTATTTATAGTTTGTAAGCTATCATACATAGAAAACTTTACTATTATATTTGCAAGATAGGCTTTACATAATACACAACATTGATCATCTAAAGGGGTGGTAAGGGGGCATAATGGTTTTACAGAGGGGATGTTTTTGTCATTTTTTTGTTCGAAGGATAGATGTGTTAAGTTTGGGCTGCAAATTCGGTCCTCTCAAAAAGGAGTGTATATAGACATGAAAGGAATAGGAATGCAAATGATGACGGCTGAGCCAAAAGCAAATGCGCACTGCATAGGACAGACAAAAAATTATGTGAGACAGACAATTAATAAATGTGGAAAGTTTACTGAGGCACAGATTCATGAAACACAGACCAAAATCAGAGTTTCACTGTACAATTATATGAGCCTGCAAATATAGAAGTAACAGGAAGAAAATGTCTTGCCAGAAAATTGAAATGACCATAACAGATAAACAAGGAGCAACTGTGAAAATAACTGTGAATTTGTAAAGAAATTGTTCAATGAAGCTGATTCTGTTCCACATGTATCCTTATACATCCTAATTTGTAGGAAAAATTGGGAAACAAAGTATTTAGAGCCATAGATGAAAAAGGCTTGGTGGCACTAAAGCGGAGACAAGAAAGACTCAAGATTTTTGGTGTTCATGAAAGACAGATTGTTGTGACTTTTAAACATGTTTTTGTTGTGTGTTCACTCCTCACCAGTGATGGTTAAATGCAGAGATCACATTTCATGTATGGGCTACTATATCTGACAAAATGTCATACTTATCACTTTCACTATAAGTGTTTACATAAGTCATATGGCTGTGGACGACTGTAGAACACTAAAAATGTAGTTATACTTGCAACTTGTTAGTTCTGTATTATGTATGCTTTTTGTGTTTTTTGGATATATGCATACATATTCATATTATTGGATGATAAAACATTTCATTGACAAAAGATTATTCCCTCACACTTAAATCTATAAGACTTATTTTTAAGTTTTTAAGTGATGCTGTTAACTTTGTTCCTCTTGGCAGTCATTTTACATTTTTAAGATTCTCCCCTTTTTTTCAGACTCTGTATAATAATGTCACTTGCACATATAACCATCTGTGTGCACATATAACCATCTGTATGCACATATAACCATCTGTATGTATTGCTGCTGGGTAGCATCACAGTAAGGCGGAAAAGGGATTGGTGTGTGCTTATATCTGGTGATTAGTACTGAGTTGGGGCAATGTGGATGGCTGTGAAAGGTATATAAAGCTTGCCCTTCCAAAAAACTGTGATGGTACTATGGTAGTGATTGTAGCAGATAATAATACCATGTTACTTTCACATATACCATGGTCCTCTGCAGTTACCATATCCAAAACACCCACACTAACACACAATGGTACATTATGGTTATAGTTTTTTATTAGTATTGCCGGCATAAAAATGCATGTTAATGTAAAAAAAAGGTGATATCTCCTTAGCTGAGAGATTTCTTGGGTCTCTGGGTTTTGGTAAAGCAGCAGATCTTGGAGCTCCAGCAGAGACCTTTGTAGAGCCTCCAGGGCTTATACCACACACATGCTTAACATACAGCATGTCAGACCACAGCATCAGTTCAGCACACCTCTTTAAATATAGAGTCAATAGAACTCACCTCCTCTGGTCTCAGTCATTCCTGCACTAAAGTTCAGTACCTCAAAATGCAGGAAGAAATGGCCTCCTAAAGCCCAGGACATGCCCTTTAAAAAATCTCTAAATTTTCCTCGTCCAATACAAGTTTTGCCACAGATATAAAAGATACTTCAGTGTTACCATCCTATAGCTTTATGCAGAGACAGGTGAAAAAATGTTCATTGATACTGAGGAATAGATCTAAAGAATGCACAAATTTGCCTTGGGCCAATGAAATCCCAGAAACGGCCAAAGTTCTCCAACTGCATACCAATTCGCTCCAACCGTATAAGTCTTTAATCCACTTTACATAAAGATAGCAAACAAATAAAAGGCTGGTCTGGGAGGTGTCTCATGTTCACTGCTAATCAAAACTACATATGCATCGCAAACCCTCATTTTCAATCTCAAAGCAATGCACTCTTTGGAATTTAGGAGGATTGCCCCACATCAATCATAGCTAAATCATGGCTAGTGTAATAAATATGCAAATGGCAAGCAGGCAGTCTTTCTAAGAACCTATATTTGCCTGAGAATGAAGGCACACAAACACATTAATTGCTCAAAGCTGAAGAATCCTGATATTAAAATATCCTGAAATTATTTAAATTATATTAAGGCTGTGATTCATTAAAGGTGTGCCAGCTGACTAAACATAAGACAGCACGTGTAGACAACAAATAAATACTGCTACTGCTACAATTACAGTAGAACCATAACTTCTTGCAGAAGAAGTGAAAATATAACAGTTACCGTATTTGAAGAGATGTAAAAATCCTCGAGACATGGTACTGCATTCTTGCCTAGACGCCCAACTTGCCTTCATAAACAAGGCCAAAATCCACCTGTCTCCAATTCTTGAAGCTTTCCCGAGAAACAATAGCTTTTTAACACAGCCACCTCTGTTAACATCTCAGAAAATGTTTTTATGACACTAAGTTAAACGTATGAGCAGTTAAGTATAAACAGTTGTTCAGGTCTAAAAATACCTTAAAAACATTTCTGCAAAGTTTAGTCTAAACTAATACAACACAACAGTACCACAACAGTCACACAACCTGCTGATTAAAGTCTGCTGGATTTCTTTGATAATCACAGAATGTTTGGAACCAGTGGGGCGACTTATAAGAGCAGAACTGATGTCATTGTGTTGAACCCATATTACGCCATATGTAGTCAACAGCAGGGGGCAGTTGAGAGCATAAGCATCTTTATGGGCCATTATAGTCCCAAATTTGTTTACAGATTTGTTTATATTTGTTATCATATTGCTGTGCACAGACTTTCTGGCCTGGCTCTTCAAATGTCACTCAATTAGTTTACTTGGGTTTCAAAAATTAATTTGACCAATTTGACAAATACAAGAAATGTATGTATTTGTGCTTTTATTTGGCAACATACGTTTATGGTTTTGTGTATTCCTTGTGCAAACACAATATCATGTACAAACTAGCACAGTGAATCACAACTGAAATATAATACAAAAGTCTGGTTACTTGTTTGAAACAAGTTTATCTCTCAATATCAAAAGGGTTTTTCTTGTCATTTTTAATATTCAAACACCTGAAAAAATATATGTGTACAATTGGCAGTCCACTCTCTGTCCACTAACCATATGAAATCATTTTTAAGAAGGTTGTCTTATAATTGAAGTTATATTTCATTTCAAATAAAGGGTTTGTCTCAACATTTTAAGTTTCTCTTTTAAAGAAAAACACTTTGAGATTAAGAAACATATCTGCAAATGTTAAAGAAGAGAAAGGTTTTGGTGTGACATGATTTCAAATATAATTATGGAAAATCCTTAAAAGGCAAAGAGGTTTAAGAAGGTTATAATACACATTTAAACCGGCCCACCAGGTTTAAATATAAAATTCTGCATTACCTTTCCTGTATTCTGTGGACAAATTTTAGCACCACTATACGGTCTACAGGCCCGTATTTGACATTCCATTTTTAAACACACAAATGCTGCTTTAAATAGATAAATACAATAATAAATAGGTACTTAGGTCAAATAGATAATTACATGGCTAAATTAACTAAAACATTGTTGCTATAAAATCACACACAAGTAGTACTTTTCCACATGTTTGTATTCTGTGCAGAAGCTACCAGATCATCCCCTCATTCATCTCTGATGAGGAGAGTGACAACTGATTGCTGTATTCATTGTCACTGAGAGAGTTCAGGGATGTGAAGGGTGGAGTAGAGTCACACAAGTCATTTGAAATACTGTAAATGGAGGTGGGTGCGCTGGGCTCTGGGCTAGGGGAGTCCCCTGGGTGATGCGATATCACCTCACTGAAGCTTTGTGCCTCATTGGAGGGGTGGTGTGCTGCATGGTGGTGGTCTGTAGTCCCTAGAGGGGTCCCTGATGGGCCAGAGGAGGACATGAATTCTAGATCACCTGGAGTTTGGGCTTGAGAGGATGGTAGACCTCTGGAGAAGTAGTCATAATTAGACCCCGGGCCATAATACTCTCCTTGATAGTCTGGAAGAAAGAGAAGAATTGATAGTTAACACATTGCTGATATCTATTGTTAAATCATATATATATATATATATATATATAGAGATAGAGAGAGAGAGAGAGAGAGAGAGAGAGAGAGAGAGAGATATTGCATTCTGAGGTTTTATTGTATAAAATAAATGTCACCAGCTACAGTCAGGCTTTACCCCTTAATTTTTATGCACTTTAAATAATGTTCGATATATTAAGTAATAGCTTTTGTAAATGTACATATATACTGAAAAATTGTAAATATAACATTTCTAGCTATAGGCAAAATTACTTAACTACTTCCTAACTATTATGTATTTTGCTATAGCAAGTGGGTGTGAACAAAGCAGTATGCTATTCAGCCTTTTAAGTATTATACATTTGATAAATTGCCTTGGATAAATGTAAACTCACCCCCATAATAAGAGTAATGTCCGTTCGTCATGAGCTCTCTAGATTCTGATCTATCGCTCAGCGCTCTCATTCTTCTCGGACTGCGGAAGAACATGTGTCTTCTGGCGCCCAGCGCGCTCAGCTGCTTCATGCGCCTCTCTTTAGAGCGCCTATTCTGAAACCACACCTGTACACGAGAGAAAATACCCGAATAAAGGAAAGCAACATAGCTTATAATCAGTATAGCCTATAGGTATGGTTTACCATTATCAAAGTTCAGCTATGTAGTGTAACCCCCATAAAGCTCTTGATGTGAAACAACACCTGTTTAATGGTTAATAAATTATGTAATAAAAGTAAACAACAATTTCAAAACTGGAATGTTTGAGTTTTGTCTGTTTGCCTTTTAAGTTATCTGCACCTAAGTTAATTGAATTAAAAGACCGCAAGAAGACCTCCGTGTTTTGAAACTGCTTTGCAATAACAGAGTAAATATATCCAGTTAACATTGTTGTTTATCACATTGTTCAAACGTTGTTTATACTTCATGTATTTACTAAGGTATAAGTACGCATTTTACCTGTATTACTCGCATATTGAGGCCAGTCTCTTGTGCCAGTTGTTCTCGTATGTGTCTGGTGGGTTTGGGGGTGGCGGCGAAAGCAGCTTTTAGTGTCTCTAGTTGTTTGGCTTTGATAGTCGTTCGCGGCCCCCGACGTTTGCCACCCAGATTCTGCTCGTCGTTTTCATTGTTGCAGGTTTCCTTGTCGGACAGATGTCCAGTCTCAGAGTCTTTATAATCATCATGTGGGTCCAGAGATTCTGGAGATAAGCTCGGATCACTGCACGTGGTAGCTGTAAACAACACAGAATAATGTTAACAATGTTCATATAAAGAAATATTTTGCAGCATTTGTTATAAAAGAAACTACGCACTTTATCTCCAGAGTCCATTTCTTTTATAACGTTGTTTTTAATAATTTCTCATGCCCCACATACGATACATAATTGCACTAAATATCTATTAAATGTATTTACAACTATAGCCTTAAATTATAAAAAAACCAACAGTTTCCACATATTCACATAAAACTACCTTGTAAACACATTTATCTACTTTAAGGGCTCAAAGCTACTCACTTGACCTAAGGTTTGTGTCTTTTCCGTTGCTGCTATTCATGTAGTCCCCCTTGCAGACAAATTTATATTCATCTAGAATGTATAATTCTTCTCCAGTGGAAAGCTGTTTATTGCAGATGATACAGGTGAAACAGTTCAGGTGAAAGACTTTGCTCTGCGCTTTCCGAACTAGATCATTGGGCGAGATCCCCTGTGCGCAGCCGCCACATTTCGTGCCGTAACGTCTGAAACGTCAGAATAACAGAGAACAACATTTTTAGTCATAACTCATTTAAAAACCTGTTGTCAAAATCAAATAAAAGCGAATGCTCTATAAAATGTAGATGTTTTGAAATAGCCTATGAATCAATATTTTTATTTCATTTATCATGCGTTTTCATGAAAATACATTTAATTGTTAACATTGTTTTACATATCTGCATTTACACAGTTTGCTTATTACATGTGCTTATAAGCAGTATCAAAGGAATTGTATTTTCCCAAAACAAAGCTGCATAGCCTGAAGTCTATAGAATGTCTATACAATTTTCTCATTAGCATATTCATTATTGCTTTGGCAGAAGTTATTACAAGAAATTTAAACTTTGCAAGAGATAATACACATTGTTTTGTTTTTGTGCGTGCATGTTAATGGAAATATTTATGTAGTTACATAGCAAATAGTTGTTGACTGCATATCTGTTTTCTTTTACTCTACAGTTCATTAATTATTCAAATCCATTCTTATCACATCTTTGCTTGCAAATTTGCAAGAAAACGCGTGTGCTGAGAGAGACAGAAGGCAGGACGCACTTCCATCAGAAGCTGGTGTAATTTTCATCCCTCTGCAAGCCTGGCATTCATACCTTGTGAACAAAAAGAACTATTCTTTCGGTCTGTCGCGTAACAAGTTGTCAAGTGCAAAATCTATTGTGCACGAGTCAAAATCTTTTAATATATTTTTTTTATTGTGCAATTGAATTGAATATTTTAGCTTGATTTAGCTTAATTTTGGATGTTGCATTGTATTACATTACTTATTTAAAGGCTTTTGACGATTCAAAGACTGTTTTGTATTATAATGTTTTGTACAAAAATAAATGGTTATGAAATGTGATAATCGTAATGCTTGTGATAATCTTAAACGATTCTAATGCTTACCTGAAAAAATCATTTTTGCAGTAGAGTCTTCCTTCTCTTGAAAAGCATCTATCAGTTAAAATGCATTTGCAGTCACAACATTTAACGCATTTGTCATGCCAGGCTCGATCCAAGACGCTGAGCAAAAATCTGTCGAGAATAGGCCTCTCGCATCCAGCACAGTGGACCATATTTTGTGACTCCAGTCACTTCGTTGCTGTCCTTCGTTTAAGGCAGAAATCTGCTTGATATGTGCCAAAAGTTCGAGCAAACTGTGTGGTCCTCGATCCAAGTGAACCAAAAATCAACACAAACGTAGGCATTGGAAAAATTGCATCCCAATATTTCGACTACAAATTACAGTACATAAACCGTTTAAGGTCGAGTTATCATACATAGACATGTTTCATTATTAATACAATAAAATCGGTCGTTGAAGTGTATTTTAAAGCGAAATAATTCAAAGAAAATATTTTGAATTCGACGAAGGGGACGATATGTCCAATGCTCCCAAGGCTTTAAAAGAAATAACTCGCGTTTCAAAATGCTTTTAATGCTGTCGTGTTTAAAAAGTTAAAATAATTTGTTTTTTCAAATTATAGCAAATTATTTCATGCATATCGCTAGTTATCTGTGTTATTCCAGCTACACCTCGCACTGCTTCTGTCCTTTGCCTGAGTCTGGAAGCCGCTGGGAGCCCTTATCGCCTGCGATATGACGTCATGTCGACATAGAACGAATCAGATTGCAGAAATTTCAGTAAAAATACTATTACCTAGCCATTAATTCTGTCTTCAGTTCATTTAGGATCAGCACACAATAAGCGTTATCGACACAATATTGACTAATTTAATTTCAATCAAGGAAGTAAAAAATAACTTCGATCATGAGAAATCCCGAGCTTTCAACGTAGATAATGTTAGGCTTTTTTACTCACAGAAGCATAACATTAAATTTAATGTAATAAATACCATTTAATTTTCAAAATCATTAATTATTAATTGAAGGTTTTTAGCCATTATACGGTTTTATAAGCAGCCGAAATAAAGCTACTTTTTTAATGCAAATTAACAAAGACTAACAGCCTGGACATATAGATTCCAGATTCTCACTCATTTTGTATGTCTACCTTATTAACTCTGATAGACACTTAGCAAAGAAATTCATGCTAATAACACAAACAAGCTTGTTATCTTAAGGACAACGTTAAGTCATATAACTTACCTTTAATTAATCATGAAAACGTTATTAATAACGTAAAATGGAAAGTGGAAAACTCACGCTTGAAAACATTACAAAATAGAAAATGTATTGAATTTCTTTTATTAAAATATAAACAGGTCATTACGCGTGAAATTGGTAATCCTGTTTGTTTTGTTTAAACAGTTATTTCACTTAAAGGGTAATTAACGGAATTAAGTCTTTTTAAAATATAAGCAAATCTCGATAAAACATGATATATAATAAGCGTGTGGAACAAACGGTGTTTGTGTGTGTGTGTGTGTTTATACCCAATTCAAGATTAGTTATCAGAAAATTATGCACAAATCGATCCTGGATTGTCGTGTGGGAAAAGAGAGGCACGCTAGTTTCCAGACCAGGTCCTCAGCGATTATTTTTCATTACGGGTGAGAGGGTAAGATCACTTATTATTATAATATAAAGTCTTCGGCTGCTGGGAGATATTATCGCGCAATGGGCAGCGTACAGGGAACAATGAACGGAGCTGGGAAGCGAGAGATAGCGGATTTTCTGTGCCATAGAACAGGCATGGAACAACCATCTGCCTGTATGCTATATAGATATGTGCCGAGGGATTTCATCCTTAACAATGGATTGATTAAGAATACGAATATGTGTGTAAACCCGAATGCTTATTTATTAAGTTATTTAAACTTATGTTACCTTTGGTTTGGTTATCCTGAAAATTTTTTCAAATTTGCTTAATTTAAACAAGTTAATTTAATTAAACACAATTTTTGATTTTTCAGAAGCAAGACATTCCTGGCTAGTGTTTAATATATACAGTTTATATACAAGACTAAACAGTTTTAGTTTAGTTATTTTATTAACTGACATGTGGCTTTTTCAGCTTGCCAATACTTGTACAACACGTGACATGAAAACAATGGTATAAGCATTAATTACACAACATAAAATGTAGCTAACAAAAATATCCCCTTAAATAACTGGTAATAAAACTAACAATATCAATAAAATCATTTAACAATATTTTTACTGTATTACAGTATTAGTATGCTAAACAATTATTTTATATACTATACTATATTTTTTTTACTACTTGTCTCTGATTAGCATGAAATTATGATTCCCTGGCATGTTACAAAACCCTACGATACCCCAAATTTCAAGATCTGAAACAGGACATGACTTTATTTTCTTCTGCACTTTTATGTTTGGATATGTCAAACAGCTGAAAAATATGGCTAGTATACAAGATAGGGTTTGTCTATTAAGTCATGGTGAGAGAGGTGATAATAAGACTTGGTCTTTTTTGCCTAAATGGGTGGAAACAATCTGATTTACAGAGTGCATCAAAACAACCAAATAAATCAAATTCTATGAATGTTTAAAGATTTTGTGTCTCTTTGGGGGTTTTTTTCACTTCTGTTTGTATGATGTGAATGAATAAAATGTATTTATAGTTTAGAATATAGAATCTAAATTTTGTTCAACAAGATGAGATGGCAATAGAAGAAACAATCACAACCCACTGACTCTGTTTTTGTCAGATATGACGCGGTGCTCCCACTGTTTGTTTTGGATTTCACTTCATCTAATTAGCATGTGTTAATTACTGCTAATTGAGTTCAACAAGATGAGATGGCAACCCAGAGGGACCAATTAGTCACATAATTTGCGAAAAACAATCGATTATGATTTGCCAAATGAAACCACATAGCACAATTAAAAGGGTATACAGGTGGGTATTTTTGAGTAAATCTGTAGTATCCCCAAACTACAGTATTTAGGCACTTAAGCTACAGGTAAAAATATATTATTATATAAATATATAAAATAAAATATATATATATATATAATATATATAAAATGTTATATATAATATTTTATTTCATTAGCTCAGAGGTTTTCAGACTGGTCTGACACTACTGCCTTAAATCTAGATGTTATGCTTTAAAGAACTGATGCTGTGTTAAAGGTAAGTGGTTTCAATTTAAGGTGTTTCATGCTTTTATTCTCAAGGATAATTACAAAATGAAAAGCTGCTGGGTATATCACCTGCACAGCCCCCAGGCAGAAGCCAACTTACATTTATAAACAAAGGTTCTTTAGGGTGTATGTTTCTGTGAAGAACCTGCGATATCAATGGAAGCTTCCAATTGCTCGGAAGGTTATTTGTGGTGGAAAAAGGTTCTTTACAAATGTAATAAATATTTGATATCTTTATAGAAACAAAAAAACACTATTTCTTTGGGAAACCAAAAATGTTCTTCTACAGGATTGCCATGAACATGTCAAGTGTCTAGGAATATTGTTTTATCTAAAGGATGATATTTAGTAATAATTTGCTTAATTTGCTTAATAAAATAATATTGTTGAACATATTATTTTATTAAGCAAATTAAGCAAATTAGAGCCACTCCCATGTCTCCATGATGTTCTGATGCTGAAATATAGCTAATTCATGGTTGCTAGGGTGCTCTAAATAATTGCTAGGGCATGGCTGGACAGTTTCCATGGTGATAATGAAAAACTACTTGCCAGTCTGAGTCAAAAGAGGTCACCCACGTCTCTTTACAATGTTCTAATGCCTCTTACATTTTTCAATGAAAGTCAATAAGGTGGTTGCTAGGGTACTACTACTGGTTGCTAGGGTGTGGCTATGAAGTTGAAATGTCACTATTTGCTTCTGCTTGTGAAGCAGAGCAATATAAGCCCACCCCAAAGCCTCTTAAACATTCTGATGCAGAGCTATGACTTTACGAAGATCTGCAGAATGCTAAGTCTATGGAATTTTTCACCCACTTTTCCGTACGCCCAATAAACATTGTACACCCGAGTTAGCAAAGTCATAGCTCATCTCTTCTCAATAAGCTTGTCAATTTGACTACTCTTTCATAGGTCTATGACAAACAGTGTGTAACAAGTTACCTACTGAAGTTTTTGTCCACAAAAAAAAGAAAAACTATTACTCTATGTAAGAAACTAAGATGCTTAGCTTCACAAGCACTACACACACATATATGTGTATATACACACTCACATAGGTTTCTACAAAATTCAAAATACAAAAATGACCAATGATAACAGTGAAGCTTGCCAGTCCCATCAGTGACAATATATAACTAATAAAAAAATAACATAAACTGGCAAATTTTGGTTGCAGATTTTTATAGCTTCTTAAGAAAAGATGGTGAACTCTACAGAGAAAACCGTGTCACAGGAAGTCTTGAGTCTTGGCAGTTCTCCTTTGCCTTGGCCCAGAGGGAGTAAGACAGTGGTCTTATGGCACTGGGAGGGCCCTGAGGAAACAATGGCTGCACCCTACTGTTGATGAAGATTGATGCAGACGGAGCCGCAGACGCCCCAGACGTTTAACAAAATTAAATGGCTATTTTGTCAGGTTGTAAAAGAACAGAATGGTGCAAAGGGTGATGGACTTCCCCTCCTGTTTTTTCTCCATGTGTCTCTTTAGTGTCATCAGGCCCTCAGGGAACAAGAATGGTATATGCCTTACTCTCTCTTTGTCTCTCTCTCTCTTTCTCTCTCTCATTCTGTGCATGTCACAAAAACAAATGCATACTTAAACAGATACAGACAAAACAAGCGAATGCAAAATTGTTCTATATGGTGTGTAAAACACACTTCCGGGGTGTTCCTTCAAATTCCTCATCTTATGTACGACCAATTATAATAGTAATGCTTGTTTAGGAAAGCGCTGCTACAAAGCATAGTACAATATTACAATAAAGACAGCCTTCTTTTTTAGGTCTTACATTAGTCCTGTACATCTATTTTATGTTAACATCTTCCCCAGAGCTGTTTTAGTCAGTTAATTTCAATTACTTTAGACATAATTTTCAGATAATTTATCCTTAATTTGAATTTAATTGACCAGGTGACCTGGGGATGCACCCAGACCCTCTGGATTCCATAAGTTTACTTTATCTAATACATTATTCATTCACATCTAATTTGGGCATCACCAAGACATTTTATAAGCATTTCATATACATTCATTCATACCTTTCTTAAATACTATTTTGATATGTATAATAACACTACTGTGTGTGACATTTTGTGTGTAGAACAGTGTGTAATGTTTGCTTAACTGCAGCCTTCTGTTTCACCTTTCACGTTCATTACGGCTCGTCCCGGTTAACCTGACCAGCAGTAGCAGTAATCAGTACAGGTCCTGACCCCAGTACACGACAGCCCTCCGGGTGTATCAGCTGTCCCACTATTGCCCCTTTTCACACCCACCATTCACAGACATGTGCCAGCAACCTTCAGGCTAGTACCCCCCTCCACACTACATTCACAGATGGGACTCTCTCAATAGCCCCAACTCTTAGCAAGCTGGCCTTTCTCATGCCCGATTTCACCCCAATAAAAGCACCACAACTGATACAGTGACTCCTGGGGAACCTGTACAAGCAGGGGGTGCCAGAGGGAAGACCCCTTCCCCCGTAAAGACCATTTTATTTTTCGAATGTCTATATCATAACACAAACAAGGTTTATGTCATTAAGCGCTGTATACACAAGCTGTATACTTGACTTGTATGCCTAACAGAGATGAATGAATGATTATCATATTTTCACCTCCCAAAGTACAAAGGCCATAACCCAATACATATCACAGTGTTATGAGCCTTGTTTTATAAAGCTCTAAATAATAATACAAACCTGTGAGCACCTATTCTATATTAATTTGCTGTTACAGTATACTGCTTGGCAACCAAAAACTTACTAAACTTTACTAAACTTTATTTGTTATAATTAACATTAAATTTTGATTAAACTCATTTCAAATTTATTTATATAGCTCATAAAAACCAGAAAAAGTAAAAATTTAAAATATATGTAAAAAAGAATACAGAATACATGGTTTTATTGCAAATTTCATTGTGCATTATAAGATGAATAATAAGAACTCCATGCAGCATATACAGGGTGAAAAGTAGAGGCCCAAACCCTGAGGTACTCTGTACTGAACTTTCACTCACAGAAACAGCCTGAAATTGGTCAGATGAATATTATTTAAACCATGTCAGTGCTGTTCCAATTATGCCAACATAATTCCAGAGAATGCTGTGGTCAGTAGTGTCAAAGGCTGCACTAAGGTTGATTAGCACTAGAACATAGACCACAACCACAATCAACCGACAGGAGCAAATCATTTGTCAGTCTGATAAGTGATAAATCTGTACTAAATCCTAACTGGAAATCCTGACTGTATCTAAATCCTATATATATGGAAATCCTTGCAGATACTACTTATTTCCAGGATAGAACATATCTGTGAGAACACCACCTTTTCTATAAAAGTAAAAGATGAAATAAGAACAGCTAGCTTGTACATTTTTCAGACATATCACAACACCAATGATGATATAATAATACTATGCAGAGGATATAAGTCATTTACACTAGATAAAGTTATATTAAGCATCATCACTTCATAAGAATTTTATCTGGAATCAGACCTCTGGGTAACATAAAAAAATAATGCTATAAACTGTAGCAACATCTCCATCTGCCATTTGGATGAGGCTTGTGCTTATAACAGTAATTTTGGGGGGATAGATGTATTTAATGTAATGTAAACTCATTTTTAGTGATGTTTCTGGCAAACAGAGCACATCTAGGTTATGACCTGTGATTATATCATTAACAAAAAATGCTTTTAAAGAAAGAGCTCTAATTTTCAACAAACCAAGGCTTATTAATTTTTTGACTGTATTATGTATCTTTTTTTATTTAATTAACATTAAGTTGCTATAAAATTGTTTACAGAGTTTTAAAGTCAGTCTCCCAGCATCCTGACCTGAATTTATCATATGTGAAACCCTCAATGCTGACAGAGAAGACTAAACATGTGACAAACAATGCATGTAACAATAACAGACGAAGATGCCACTGTGTTTGTTGACTTATTATATTATTATATGGACTTATATGAACCACAATTTGAGGAACAGGAGAGAAGAGACAAGCTAACCGGCTACTGTGTTGCTAGCACTGTTTGTCGTAGACCTATGAATACGGGGTCAAATCGATTGGCTTATTGAGGAGAGGTGTGCTATGACTTTTATAAGTGATGGGGTGTACTATGTTTTTTGGGCATTTAAAAAAGTGGGGGAAAAATTCCATAGACTTAACACTGGGCGGAAATGTGACATCACAGCTCTGCATCAGAATGTCATACAGACCTAGAGGTGAGCTTATATCACTCATCTTAGCAAGCAGCAACAAATGGTCTCAAGCCAACATAACCTTAGTTCACAAACTTTACTCCTCTAGTTAAAATATTGGTATCTTCCACTACATTGCCGTTGCTACTGGTAACTGTAACTGTGTATAGCAGATGTTATTGCCTCTTTATGATTTATTGCTTCATTGTTTTCCTCACCATGTAAGTTGCTTTGAATCAAAGTGTCTGCAAAATGCCTCAATGTAAATGCACCGGGTCTGTGTGATACAGTCATTTTAACACACGCAATAGGAAATGGGTTAGATACATAATTTGCTTCATTCATTCATTCATTCATACATTCATGTCTCAAATAAATGAATATACATGACAATCTAAAGTCATTGCAGCAACTTGAGACACATCTTTTGGTCATGTAAAAATCTTGCTTCTTTTATCTTCTGCAACCTTTCATAAGAGAAACAGAAGAGAACCTTCAGTCTAACAGCCTGTGTCTTCTGAGTGTGGCCAAATGGAAAGGGGTTGTGTTTGCCAAAAGCAGATCTGATTGGGTGTTTTTGTGAGGGCCAGGATGTTATGCCAGGGTAGGTGTAGCCAGACAGTGGAGTAGGGAAATAAAGGAGAGGCACAGCACATGTCAACTGGTCAAAGTAACAATAAAAAAGGATGAAGGCATAGAAATCAGCAGAATCTCTCCAATCCCAACATCCACTGTTCACGCTTAATGCCCCTTAATCAGAGACATTTACTCCAAACACTGACACTGTGACCTCCACTCCACCTCTCAACCCAGTGAGACTTCTAGAAATGTCTTGAAATACCAAGAGGTAAAATCACATGAGCCCTTGAGTCAATTGCCCATTTTCTAAAACATTAATGACATTGTTCCTCTGGTTAAAGCCTGACTGTAAAGTCTCACTGCATATATGTGTGCCTGTACACATCCATGACAAAAGATAGACAGGTGCCCAGCTCCTTCAGAAAAGCACCCATCTAGAGTAGACTCCACCCACCACTTTACATGTCTCATATTATTATACCCAGTGGGCCATCTGTAAGCCATTCATCTCATTCAAAAACCGTTAGAAGAGCCACTCCCTCCCTCTGCAACTCATTAGCATAAACTCAGACCTACATGTACGAGTGTGTTTTTATACATGCATTCACACTCTCACACTAAATGGTCAAATGTGCTGTTAACATTAAAAAATGCTGCAGTCATAAAACTTCCACTGGCTACCTGTGTCTTATGGAGTTATTTTCATGATCCTTTAATTAATTGTTAAGTGTCTTAATAGTGTATTGTACATGTAAATCAGCCAATGCTAAATGTACACTGGACCACACAGTTCATTCAAAAGCAACTTGCTGGTTGTGTTTAAAGCTAAAATCTTTAGTCACCACTGCCCAAATCTTTTTTTAGTATTTTTTGTTATTAGTAATTACGTCCCAAGCACTGAAAGTGTATAGGGCCCTATTGTTTTCCATGGGATTAATATTTTATTTCAAGGTTTCCAGGGTCTTTGGTCCCCTTACCATGCTCAGAAACTATTGAAACTTGACACACATATTAAAGTCATCAGCCATTAGACCTGGACAAAAGTTGGAACGGGGCATGATAAGATCATACACACATGCACAGGCAATAAATTACTGGCAAAAAACAGAAACAGTAAATGGCTCATATCTTCTGTGTGCATAGGGAGTGATAACATACAGGTGGCTATTGTGAGTCACAGTCATAGTTCCACCAACTGGCAGAAGCATGTCACTTAAAACAGCATTTAAAAGAGCCTTGTTAAATTTAACCAAGTCACTTCATGGTTGGTCAGAAAAAAGAAGAGATATTGAAAATGTTAAACTGTGAAGGGAATGTTGATATTGAACGGTGTTGCCATGGTGATGCAATCAATTTATGGCAATAAATGAAAAAGGAAGTTTCTCCTGCATGCATTGAATTATCTACATCAGATTTGGGAATTATGTTTGGTGTCGTGGGCTGATCACAGTTATGAAATTTAAAAGCAGTGTAAAAATGAAATAATGTAATAAGGAGGGTGGGCTCTGTTATGGATGGGAGATGGAATATGGGCAAAACAAAACACGACCGCTCGACCAGGAGGGTTTTTACAGCATCTGACAGGAGCTTTAGCTGAGAAGCTCACAGCATCATACAGGTAAACCCTGCCGGCACTCAAACAGGGGCATTTTCATGGACAGAAATGGACCTGAAATTTGGGAAACCGTAATTGGGAATCAAGTTTCTAAGCCAAAGGTTAAATGCACAGCGAAGTAGAATTTATTGCACCAGTGGATGCCGGGTCTGTCTCTACAATCCCTCTACAATCCCTGACGAAGGAGGGATCTTTCCTGGTGGTACCACCTCTTTTTGACTAAAGTGACAGGGTTAGTTTTGCCTACCATCACCAAACTTGGTACATGTAATGTATTTATCAAGCCATACAACTTAAAATTACATTAATTAGCTCTGCTCAACAAGGAGTGTGCCATTTTGGATTGAATGTGGATTTTGTTTTGGGATTTGGATTTGTCAATTCCAAGGTCTGAGTATTTTTAAATACTCCTCTTAGAAGAATTATATGATTGTCACCAAATTTGGCAGATTTTATGACAAGACATTGAAGATGCTACACTAAGAAGTGATATATTGATATGTTGAACCATGTTGCCATGACAGAGCTAAAAATGAATGGCAAAAAATGGAAACAGGAAGTGGCTCATATCTGCTGTGCAAATTGAGTGATTTTGTTTAAACCTGAGCTGTATGTTTGGTCCTAGGGATTGATGACATAGAGGTGGCTATTGTCACAGTCATAGAGTCATACGAGTCACAGTCATAGCGCCACCAACTAGCTCAACTAGAAAGTGGTATGTCATCTAAAACAGTGTTTAAGAGTCCTTTTAAATTCATCCAAGTCACTTCATACTTGGTAATAGAAAAAGAGATATTGAAAATGCTAAACCGTGAACAGATCTTGTGTTGCTATGATGAGGCACTCAATTTATGGCAATAAATAGAACAGTAAGTGTCTTATATCATCTGCATGCATTGAGTAATCTACATTAAATTTGGTAAATTTGTTTGAGGCTGTGCTCTGATCACAATGATGTGGCTATTGTATGTCATATTTATAGCACTAACTGGCAGAAGGAAGTATGTCACTTATAAAAAGACCTAGAACAGACTTTAAAATAGTCCTCAACTATTTTCAACTATGCATTGTTTTCTGAGGAGCACCAGATGGCGATGGCGCTATAGTGCCTGGGTCCTTTATCAGTGCTTGCGGCTATATTTTTTCTCTTTCAGCTATATTTTTTCTCTGTTGTTTTCTCTCATTTTTGAATGACAGGTTATATCATTGTATCAGGCTCTTCTCTGCTTGTCTGCTTCAAGAATGGAGATCTGTTGACGTGTAGCAGATGAAGCACCCCACCTCCTCTCTCACTCTGTCACTTTCTCTCTCTTTTACTCTCTCTTTCTCCTCACCTCTGGCTGGTAGGAGAACTGGAGCAGAACTTGCATTGAAGGTCAATAGCAGGGAAAGTGTATATAATGGCTGTTTAAAAACATTACTATTCAGGCTCTCTTACACACCATTTTTCAATGGTGTGTCCTTAGCACGTCATCATTTACTCACCTTCATGTTATTCACTTGTATGACTTTTTTATTCTGAATAAAAACATTTAATTAAAAACCAGTGAATGGATTGAGTGGCAGTACATTTTGGCTCATCTTCAAGGTTTAATAAAGGAGCCACGGATTTTAGCAAGAACGTATGTGCAGCTTAATGATAATTTAGTAATATAAGTACAGCAGTTGGTTTTGGTGGGAAAACAACCTAATATTTTAAACAACTGTAAAAATGTGCTGCCACTATGACACATTGTGATGTCATTTGCATCATTTACACCATCTATAAGTGCAGCATCATTCACTTTTCTGTTGTGAATAACGCCATACCCTCTGGATCTTGCATAAACAAAGCAAGATCTTAATGTAAGATGACTTGAGGTGTCATGGCAGCTGAAACAATTTTACTGTGAAATTATTTAAATAATGTGGGTAAACGGTAGCATTTTAATTTTTTGATGAACTATTCCTTAAGTATCAATGTTTCCCCTAAAGGCCCTTGTGAAGAATAAAAAAAGAATCAAATGAGTTAACTGTTTATAAACAGTAAGAGAATTGAGCTATAAAAATAATGTGCAGAGAATAGCTCAGGTAATTAGGTCTTGGAGTTTTACCTGTGACTGCAAATTTACTTTAAATAGGGACAAATGATCCTTTTTTGTCTCATAAGGCAAATATTTAAGTAATCCTTTTATTCACTGTTGCAATGCTGCTTAAAACTTGAAGCCCTTTTCCATGTGTAAAAAGGAAGGCAGGGTGGTGGTAAAATCAAGGGTCTGGACCTTTAAAGTAGCCTCATGATGAATGTGTATGGCAGGCTGGATGATAGAGTGGAGGGAGCGATAGCGTCGGGCTCTTTGAAGCCTGGCAGAGCCTGAAGGCATGACTCCACAAGTCCTTCAACCCCTCATGAGTTAATGTCCTAATCTGTTTTCAGCAGAGCCCTCACAGACATGCACAATGGCCAAGAGCAAAAATGAATGAAATTCTCTTTTAGCCAGCTGTCATTAATTGGTCACAGTTAAAGGGGAAATTTCAAGACGGAGGTTATTATCTGATCTCGGTCTCTACAGACCTCCACACATATGTTCCAGGGCTTTAACAGGTCTCTCAGTCTCTGTTTAAATACATCCGTCGCCAGCAGTGCACACAGCCACTGAGGTGTAAAGATCAGCCTAAGCCAGTGTATTTAGTATGGCGAGTGTGTGATGAATGCTGACCCGGGCTGCAGTGTGAGGGGTCAGTGGGACACAGATGGGATACAGTGCAGGTACAGATGAACATCTGATCCCAGGGCTGTACAACACAAGCTTGGTTAAGGGACTCCTGGCTGGGACTGGCACAAATGCTTAGGACAAAACATCACAAATACAGTGGTGCCAGCAACCATTGCATCATGAATTGCCTCATTAATAAAGAAGTCAAATCCACAAAATTTCTGTGGGAAATGACCTGTCTTTAGTCATAAACTGACACCTTTTAATTTAATTATGTCAAAATTAAAGCTCTGCTTATATGACAGTTTAATTTCACAAGCATAACTGATTTCCTATGAAATATTCTACAAATTTTCTACAAGTGAGTGGTGGAAGTCTATCATGGGAACTCTAATAGAGAAGTATAATTACTTCTCAGAGTGAATTATCTTTTGCAGGGCACTAGTTATCAGAAGTTATCTAGCCATGGCTGGCAATTATTAAAGCCTTAATCAAATATGGATGGTCATTTGTTAATTGAATTATTGCAGACCATCAGTGTGCATTTGGAGGTGAAAAACGAGCTGTGTGGGACAGAACCTGAGATCTACAGTAAGGACCCTGAGAACAGTATGACACTGAGCAGCTATAAACCTCTGTCAGAGGAAAGTTACAGCAGATCAAAGGTGGGGTTGTAGGTGGACCTATATTGGTCAATATAAAAAGTTCCAAATACAATGGAGAAAGCTTCAGTGATCTGAAGAGTTCAAAAACACCATGTGATTAAAATTATCCATATTAACTGTGGCATGTAACTTGTGTGTAAAGCGTAGCTTGTGATTCATACATGATTGATACCCCAAATAATGCAGTTTACTCAACACAGGTGTGCTGTTATTTTACTAAGCAATTAGACTCACAGTTTTAGCCTGGCAATAATACAGATGACAAAAATCCCATGGACTTTTGTCTATGGGATCTGTGTCTTATTGTCTCTGGCTATTTATACTGGGTCAACCGATTCATTCTGTGCAAAGTCTTGTTATTTGCAACACTGCAATTCTGAGTTTTCACTGTGTCCCTTTTTCCCTGTGTTTTGACCATTGCCTGTGTCTGCCTTTGGACCTTGTTTCATGCTTGGACTGATTGTCTGTGTTTCGACTCTGTGCCCGTTTTTGGATTATGGCCTTGGATTGTGTTTAACGAAGTCTGCATTTGGATCATCAAGGTTGTGTCCTAAAGCAGTATGCTACACACTGAAGGAGTGATGTGATAAATATAGAGGAAGCAGAATATCACAGATATCCAGCAAACAACCTAGCAACTGCATAGCAACCACCTAGCAACCACCTGTGATCAGTAAACACAGTGACAGAGACAACAGTAGAATCAATATAAACTTCAAAAAAATTTCAAGCAAGAAGAAGTGCCAATGCTTCCTTTTTAATAGTTGAATAATGAAGCTGGTGTTTGTTAAACTCTCTAGAAAAGTGACACACAGAGTGGTCAACACTCATGGCCTCTTACTGAAGAAATACCACCCCAGCACCCACAGCACTTTCATTGACCTCCAACTTAAAGGACCGAGTCAGATCTGGTGCGGCTAAAACAGGCATAAGTGCCTCAATGTTTTCAGAAGCATATTTGCACTCATTGGACCAGCGGTGGGGTATGGATGAACTAAGGGGGTTGATAAGGGGGGAAAACAACTGATGATTTTTTTTTTACAAAACTGCACATATGAAACAATAGCTTGGACAGGTCGAACTTGTCCCTGAGCAACGTAACCGTAGCCTGGCCAAACTCACACTTAACTAAGTTTAATGTTAAAGCTGCGCTTACAGGTCTGTAACTGTAACATGAAATAAATAAACTTCTGTCAGCCTGTTGCACACATTTTTATTTGGATATTTATACCATATGATGACTAAAGCTGTAGCGAGTGTCTGTGTGATTTCATGGTAACCAGATATATTTTGAACAGAATTCTACAAAACTACAGTGAAACATAAAATTGTCATGCAATGCAATAAAATAGCCTCTCTTTCCTGCAAACAATACCATGAGAAAAGTATAGATTTGGATAGAAACCAAAACAAAATGTAAATAGATATCTATATTAATTTTAGTATCGGCAGCAAAGGGCGATCCTCCTAAGATGGCGGTGCTGCCCCAACAAGCTTCATCCGTGTACAGCTTGTCCAAATCTGTTATGGATATTCAGATGTAACATTTGTCATTTCTATAAAACTGTTTGCCCCAAATTGATTGGCTGTAAGGCTGAGGTGCTCCCTGTGGGCTTTTTTGACAGGATAGAGGGATAATATATGTGTTTGTGTGTGAGGGAGAGACAGCAATGGTGAGCAAAAACTGATTCACCAAACACAGATTGTATCAATTGTGTCACAGCTGATGGGTCTGCGCCGACTGTGTCAGGTCGGGTGCTGTCCAGGGCTGATATTGTATCCTGGTGATAGCTCAGATAAGAGGGCTCTTATTCACACAGCGACGGGGAGAGCAGACTCTCTCCTGGGACAGGGAAACACTGAATGGAGGGGATAGGAGGAGGGGTATCTTTGGAAAGGGCAAGAGGAGCATGAATTAAAATGATTTAAATAATGACTGATGGTGTTCAATCTGTGAGCACATTGTTCTTTCGAACCGATTGTTTTTTTATTGTTGTAAATTACCTAAAGTGTGCTTCAAATGAATTAGTAAAAAAAAAGTACTGTTTAGAATTAGAATAAACTGTCTAAACAAAAAAATTTGTTTTTTGCGTTTTGGACCATTACTTTAGAAATGTTTATTCTTTTTTCATTCAAACCTTCTGTAAGTTTAATCTTTTGTAAATAATAAACTCATAAACTCATTCATAAAAAATCAAGTGAAATTAACTTAAAAAAGTTAATTTCACTTATTAATTTTCAGAATTCATTTGTTTTAATTTTCAGAATTAATTATTTCACAATTCTGTCAGGAATACCTTTTTTTGTCATGACTGTGAGTAGTTGCTGCATACCGGACAAACATAATTGGACAGACACCCTCTAAGGAATTTGAAAAAGTAGGTATTTTAAAAAAATTTAGTGATGTGAAAAGGATGTCATATGTTGTTTTTGAATTGTCATGAGCCAAGGATTTAGAGGAAAAATTTACTTTTGTACATATGAGTCAAAAGTTACATAAACATGAATGAAATTTTGAACTGTTAGTGGCGCTAGATAGATTAAGTTAGAGACTCCGAATCTGCAATGGTAACATTTCAGATTGTTCTCTATCTGTGTGCAAAATTTCATGAATTTCCTATGTACGGTTCTATGGGCTGCCATAGACGAAAAAGCAGAAGATAAAAACCAATAATAACACTAGGGGTCTTCGGGACTTGACCCCTAATAATAATAATAATACGAAGAACACTAATGCATGCAACAGGGGTCTTCACCCCTTCAGGAATTTGTGTCAAGAACATGGAATTTGTTTCAAGAACACTAACAAATGCAACAGGGATGTTCGCCCCCTCTGGGTTGACATTCTTAATAACAAGAACACCAACGAACAATAATGTGGATCTAAATGATGTAAAATCAGATGTAAGTAACAGCACAAGTTTATTCTTTGTCTTTGACCTGTCTCATTCATTGAGTATTTATAATGACAGGCCATTTCCTCTCTGTAAATCTGTAACTGCCCACAAAATGAGTCTCTGCCTTTGAATTTAGAGTGTTCATTAATAGGATATTATGTGCTCTAGCAGTCCATAGTAATAGAATATTACACACATGGACTGAGGGATTTTCACTGTCTGTGGATAAAATATCAACATATTCTATTTTAAGAATTTAATTCTTAAAATCTATTTTAAGAAAAATTGTGCACAATGAGAAAAATTAGCATTTAGAAAAATTAGGAATATTTTGTTTTCGAATATTCCTTTTGTTCGTATTTGTTTTGTCTTTGTTACTGAAAAGCAGTTGAATTCACAAAATATTTACAGGACAAAAGCAGCTTTTCTGCCAACCAAAAGGCAGGTGATACGCAAAAGGAAAGTGGAGAACAAATGGACAACAAGGATTTGAGGGCCACTTGAAATTAGAGAGGAGAGCTGGAGGGAGGGTGGATTTTGTGAAGGGCTCTCTGAATCCCAAAGGACAAGTGTATATCAGTCTATCTAGGGTTAATTCATGTCAGAGCGTGTATCTCATATCTTGGGGAGGCCAGAGAGAGGCTGATAAAAATGTAGGTGAAAATGAAGTTAAGATTCTCCTCACAGGATGCATGCTTTTGACTTTACCTCTTATCATATAACACACTCTTGTCTTTTTCAAGCCTCCATGGTTTCCTTTATACTCCAGAGTAACATGATAGGATCAAGTACATTTTTCTTGTACACATACACTTTCACACTGTGCATCAGAAAAGGTTGTAAACTGGGTTCACTGCAAATCATAACTACATCTTTGTGTACCCAAGGGGACCTGTGTAAATTATAACAGTGTGGTAAATAGTATATTACAAAGGGTTACTCTTTATTTGGGTATTGTAGGTTCAAACCAGGTGTGTGAAACGTTGTAGCCCTGTTCTCCCACGCTGTTTATACAGTACTACAATTGATAGTATGGTCAAACCTGAACTTTAAAGGAAGACAGGAAGATTAGCTAGACAATGACCTGTTCATTTTTCTCATATTTGAGTCACAGTCTTAAAATGTGTCTCTTTAAAATGAAAAAACAATGAGAATGTATTTATAATTTGACAGCAAACCGTTATATATCCAATAAAGCATTAGCTTAACTTGGGCTGGACTAAGGGGGTATTCTGGGTAATGACACCCTGAGTCTCCTAGTCATCTAAGACACTTCTCGAAATGACTTGTGAGGGAGATAGTAATTGGCAAGGAGGGAGACAGAGATGCATAATGAGCAATGGTATCAAACAGAGAGCAGAACTGAGGTCAATTAAGACACATGGGATGACTGAAACCATTCACCAAAAGAAGACTGGATGTCTTGCTAAGGAAATTATGCATTTTTAAAAGAAAAAAATAACTGACATTGATATCACTCAATGATTTAAAAATTCTGTAAATTACAGCCAATTTTCTGTAAATTACAGAGAGAGAGAGAGAGATTTTCTTTAGAAGAGCAACATGACCCTTCTTTAAAAGATTTGTGTGGTTTGAAGAAAAACAATCTTTGTGTTCCATGGAAAAAAGTCTATGAACGCTTAACAAGGGGGTAAGTAAAATGATGACAGAATATTCTTTTTTGGGTGAACTATAGTCAACTCACAAGAAGATTGCACAGACAGGTGACTATAAAGATGATTGGATATCTAAGACTTGGCACAATAAATTCTCATTTGAAAAAGACTTAAGAAAGAGAAATTAAACAGCAGCGCTACAGTAAGAGTATATAAAGAGGGGAGGAAAAGAGAATAGCAAGCTGAGAGGGGTGTAGGTGAAAAGAAACAAGGCAGATGGCAAAAAGCTGTAAAAATGTAGCTGTAGGATCTGAGGCTATATTCATCTGAGCTGCCTACCTTTTGATTTTCAAGAGGATTACACCTCAGGAGACAGCAGGAGAATGAGGAGGTGAAGAATGCAATGAATGACTGCTTAAGGAGTTCTTTATTCACCCTTAATTCCTTATGTCTCATTAACACTAATCCTTATTAGACTGTGAGTACAGCAGCTCTGAATGGGCTTGTGGTGGATAGGCAGACATGTGTAGGGGGTTAATCCAGATCTTAAGGCTGGGGTAGAAGAGGAGAAGCCACGGCACACCCATCCCCCCTAATGGCCCCTGTTTCCCCATGAATTTCGACAAGAAGGGGACACTGTGGTGTTGGTTGGCATAGTAACAGACAAGAGCAGCTCTAAACATGCAGATATTGCCGTGAGGGGAAGTTGAATCAGATGTAAGTGCTACAGGTGCATTTATCAGGACACAAAAGGCAGAAAGACAGTCTGTACGATAATAAGAAACAAGATCAACAAGGTGTGGTTATATAATGAATGAAATGAAATCAACAATTCAATTAAAAAACTTTTTATACAGAAAAATGCAACAGAATGGTGCACGTTTCTGTTCATGAACATGCCTTTGAGTTGAAAAGATGCAAGTGTTTACATTAATGAACAGGATGCCACCTGGTAAAATGCATGGAGATAATAGCCCATTTTAAAACAGTAATCCTGTTTTTAAATTTTTAAACAAATTCTAGCTATTTAGCTAGTTTCTTTATTTATCACTTGATCTGAGCATCAAGACAATACAGCAAAATATGGTCAGAGGCCTGATATCAGTTAAAAATGTCCTACGTGCAACTTTGAATAGAAAGCAGCATAAAACCATTAAAAAGGAACTACATGGCCTGTGACCACTGTTAGACACCATCTGGGACCTGGGGTTTAACTCTATGGGCTCCTCCAGAGTTCTTACAAGACAACCTTGTTAGCGCAGGTCAGAAATTAGTACCTGCTGTTCTCTCGTTACCGTGTGTGAGTGAGGTGCTAATGGAAGCTTAACCTCTTGCGATTCCAGCTGTGAGCCAAAGGAAAGATGGACAAGGTGAGAACATTGTATTAGAGGCAACAGAACTTTGTAGAGTGTCAAAAACAACTGATTGTAAGGACCTTTTTTTGTGTTTTCCACCTGATTACTAGTGACCTTAGCCATGCTTCAAATGTCACGAATTGTGAAATATTTAGCTTATCCTTTATGCAAGTATTGTATTAAAATTCCCATAAAATTGCTTATCTGTTCCTTTTATACCTTATTTCCACCGCCACGGTGCCAATGCTAGTGACGTGCTGGTGCCCAATCTAGAACTGGTTCTGCATGTTTCAACCGAACAATGAAAGGTGCTGGTGCCAAATAGCTGGCACCGGCACGGCACCCTGAAGTTGCTGGTCTTAAAGTCGGAACCACACAAATATGTAAACGCAGAACCATAAACCAAGGTTTACCCTGTTATAATGTTACCTCATGAACTGTGCTCGTAAATAACCGAAGATTGTAGAGCGCTATGCAAATGTAACCATGGTAACATTTTGCTACAAATTTCAGTGCTAAAATCTGTGAAAATGCGTGCGGGTGCTGGTGCCGGTCCAGAACCAGTTCAACTAAAGCACCGGCACGGCACAGGCACAACCGGTATAAATTACAGGGAACTGACAAGTGTGGGGAACCAACTCTGAACTTAGGGTGATGATTGAGGTTACAAAACTTTTAACAAAAACTAGCATTCTGAATTATGTCATTTTAATTACTCAACATTGTCATACCATGTAAGGATATATGTAGGGATGACTGTGTCTCCAGGAAAAAAAAACTACACATAGTACCTTGTGTCTGTCTACAGAAAAGGCACATACTGTAAGAGCCAAGGGGCTTCCATTTTTATTTACACAACCTATGTTATTCAAATATGGCGGCAGTAAGGTCAAATCCCATTGATTTTCACAATGTTTTTCATCACAATGAATATGACTAGTCACATGACATGTGAATACCAATGAAATTCTTAAAGAAAAGAATAAATACGCTTTTTGGAACTTCAAAATCTTGGATACTGTTTAATGCCATTAAAAAGCTACAATGAGCCAGTATATTATTTATTTCTGGGGAGGAGGTAAGTCATATACTTCTAGGATCGCATGAGGCTGTAAGGGTGGTTCCACTACAGTGGTTCAAGCTGTAGGAATGCCGAAATGACTAGAAAATTGTTAACAGCAAGATGGTATAAAACTGTGTATTTTCTGTCAATTTCCACCCTTCTGCTACTTATACCAACGACGGAAATAAGCGCAGTTATGATTAGCTAAATGTGGGAGAGCGTTGTTATAATAAATATATTGTCTTGCATTAAGTAGGTTTAAATTCTGAACAAAGAATCAAAACTAGTATAGGTGTGAAAGTGAGTTTATTAACATTACTAAATGAGGCATGAAATGATTACAATAAACATATCTATAATGGTAAATTATATATGTATACAGTTAATTGGGTGTGTTGAGAATGTTACCTTATGTCTGAGATATAGAATAA
>JAZGTK010000296.1:0-49067 GCA_036877625.1 Ambastaia sidthimunki
TATTTTCAAACTATATTAATCAGTAAGGCCAGTGCAAGTTTGGGAAGAATGAACTTATACAAAAGCCAGTTTTGTACAGCAACCAAAACAACCAAGCTTAACTACACGTTCCATCACTAAAAGGTATGTTTATGCCCTCTGGTGTGTTTTCACAGTCACAGAGAAGTATTTAAATGTTTATACGTCTATATGTTTATACCATTCACCAAGTTTCACCAAAGACAAAAGCTAAACACAGTAAAACTTTCCCAGTTCCCACAGTGTGCAGCTATTTGTAGGTAATTACAGCCTTCAGTTTTTTCTGGATAAACCATCACGTGAAGCAGAAAGTGTGTCTTCGACAGAGAGAGCTGAGGTCAGAATACTGTGTCCTAGATAAAGTCTCTGCATCAGAGTTTATACTGCAATACGATTATACATATTTCATCTTTAATAATATAGTGGATTCTTTTTTTACCCACATTGTGCATAAGCTTGTAAAATCATACCAGCATTAGGTGTTTTTAATGCATGTTTAAATATTGAATTTATGTGTAATTGAGATGTAACCCATTCTGTTTTGAATAATCATATATACATTAATCCCAAGCCTTGTATGTCAAGTCAGGTGCATATTTGAGTTTGTTTAGGGGAGCAGTTGCAGCCCAGTTGCTCTTTTGCCAAATGCATACAAAAGCACGCACACTCAGATGGAATGAAGCTATAAATAGGCTTGGCCTCTGGAAATGAAGGTCAGTTCCAGCTGTGTGAGGTATATAGGAGAGATTGGTTCTCAAAGACAGGAGAAGTGTGTTAGCGAGTGTCTGTGATTGTTGGGGATGGAGATGTGGGTTTACAGGTTTAGCTGTGTTTGACTGCCTGTTTGTCTGTCACTACTTACACTGTTGGAATTGAGGGAGGATTTATTGACTTTAGACAGGTTTTATTCATGACCTGTTAACAGAGAGCAGCCAGTCATTCACTCCTCCTCCTCTGATCATATTTTTCCCCTCGTTCTTGTTCTGTGGCTGGCGTTTGGTCTGCGGGTGGATTAGTTTAGCAGTACCCAGGAGAACTGAGGGCTGCGGCTCTAATTACTGAGACAGACAGCAGGATTATGACATGCTCCAATCACACTGGATACACTTTCCAGACCTCATCTAGATTTTTAGCTTTTCATTACAAGACCTTCCACAAGGTGTTACGTAAATGATGTAAACAGCTGATGTTATACTATGTGATGTTATACACCAATACTGTGCTATATATTGTTTGCTTTTTTAAGCATGCAGGGACACACACCCTTTGCCTGTCAGGGTCACTGAATGTTATCCCTGCCACTTCTGTAGAGGTGTGTTGTTCAACATCTCTGACGCTGGGTGTTCGTTCTACCAGCTTCTCTTCAGTCCACCTTTATAAATAATAGAACAACTGAAACAAAAAGAATCGGCCTGAAAAAAGTTCTGTTATCTCTGTAACCCTTTAAAATAGCTTTTATTGATTTAACCTAATGTATTCAGCTTGATTCAACTGTAATAAGTGATATCTTGATTAAGAAAAACTTAGAGGTTACAACCTTTCTTACAATGTGACCCTCTTTGTAATTTTGTTTTGTGAAAATTTTGAGAATGATAATTAGGATATTGACAGACTTTCAGTTCTATGAAATCTGTTGCATTTTGTCTTGAGATGAAAGTGATTAGAGAGTTAACCCAAAAATGAAAATTCTGTCATTAATTTCTCACCCTCATGTTGTTCCACACCCCCATAGACAACAACACAAAGACCACTTTTAAACAGTCCTTGTGACCATAGTGGTTCATTTGCGTTTAAAATCGTAATTTTTTGACCAGAATACTTTTTGTGCAGAAAAAGATCTGGTTTGGGAACGTACTGTAACGTTTTGAGAATGAGAGTTCTGAAGCATCTCAGTGCTTTTGGTGGGTTTGTATTCAGGGCAGAAGAATGTGAGCAGGAAATGGACTGCATACTTGATGTGTAACTCTCAGTCAGCCTGGGTAACTGTGAGGAATGTTGCCGTCTGACAAACACTCCCCTAATTTGGTACAGCCGGTGTTGAGTTTGATTTTCTTGGTTTCCTGACACTTCATGACTACTGCGTTCACACTGTTTTACTGTATTTTATCTCTGCAACCAACTTTAAGTGCTGGCAGGTTTTGAGGGTTTTGCACTTTAGTTATGCAATAACTCAGATGAGGCAGATGAGAAATACATGCTCTGATAGTATAAAGAGCAGATGATGTGGAGTGCTCTCTACAGATATGCGTTAATATTTATTTATGCAGTATTTATTTCATTTATTTAGTATCTCCCATAAAACTAACACATCATAGAAAGCAACATTTAGCATGAGTTGATGCCATCTGACTTGACCTGAATGTTTGAAGGGTCTCAAGTATGTTTCTAACAGACATCGTGCCCACACATTCACTATCCTTCCCCCAGTCTCTCAAACGTCTGAATAACACAACAAGCATTAAAGTGTTTCAAACACCCACTTGCTTTGATATTGTGTCATCTAATTAGATGACATTCATACTTTACTGGTGTGCTTTAAGTGGCTTTGACATGTTTTTGTCAACCCTGTTATAGTTATGCATGTGAAACCTATAGATCTATAGGTAAACCTATATAAACCTATAGATTCCGGGTCAGATGAGGTTAATGTTTCAGACGCTGAAGACCCTGATGTAAGTTATGGAGTTTACTCAGTGCTTAGTCACCACATGTAGAGGAAGCTGGGCTCCATGGGGGCTTCAGTTCTATGAGAAGACATCCACTGTGGAAACTGCATGAGTGCATGAGGCCCAGCATCTCTGAATGCCAGAGCAGTTTAATCTACTTCACATTTAGCTCAGTTTGGCTCACGTCATCTGTGAGGAATATCAATTCACAAACCCTATTTATCAAGTTACTTAGTTGTTTTGTATTCTCTCTTTTTTGTTATGTTTTCTCTCTGTTTGTTACGTTCTCTTTTCTTCAGTATGTATTTTTTAAGTCATTATTTGCAGTCTTTTAGCAAAATATTATTATAAAATAGTAAACATTTTTCTCTGTTAATAATAACTGATCATAAGTGATGTTTTGTCATATCACAAGAGAGTCTGTTATTACTACAGTATTTTGTCTTGTGCTTGTTTAGGATCTGGAGTCATTTATTAATAAACCTTTGTTCTTTATTTATCTCTGATTTTTGATACTCCTGTCACATCAGGGGAGAAAGATGTAGATGCTAATGAAATACTTCCTGTCTTGCTTTATGATTTTGAATTGATGACAACACACACATTTTCAGGTGGTGTGCAGATGTTAACAGTTAGATGTTTGCTAGTGATGTCATTATAATTATAATCTAATTATAATTGTATCATATGTATGCAGAGTCAAAGTTTTGTCTTGCACGTCTCAAGCTGTTGTCATCTGAATCTGCAGACATCGTAAAAAAGCAGAAATAAAACAATATTTTTAAAATTAACTCTGCATATGTGTTATCTGACACGTAAAAATAATTGACATGGATCTCTTTTAAATAAAATAGTTCCCTTTCGAGGGGAACTCTCAAAGGCATGCTGAACATCTTCCTGTGTGTCTAGTGTAAAGCCCTTAAACAGTTGTGTTTAGTTGTGTTTAGAAGTATTTTGTCACCAGCTGTGCATGAGTAGAGTGTTATTGTGTTGTGTGAGTGTTAATGTAGTGTCAAACCACACATAGTGTGAAATTCCCTCGAAAGGGAACGTCTTAAATAAATATGTAACCTAACATTGTGAATTGGGATGCAGCCAGAATGTGTTTGAGTTCATTGGGTAACAGTGAATGCAGGTGGACAATATAGTGTTTACTTTGGGATTGGCCCAGGATTTGCTTTTGACATTGTAGTTGTTCATCATCTCAAAGACAAAGATCACAATAGGATTCCTTTGATAATGAAAATCAAGCAGTTGATTTAAAAAACAGAACCATTGTAATGCTGGTATCACCGTTCATGACTGCTTTAAACACAGTTCATGTTTATGAAAGTTTATGAAAGAATATTAGTAGCACAGAGGGTGTCTGATAGCTAGTCAAACAGCAGAGCCCAGTCCTCTCACACAAACCACAACTGTACCAAAAACACATGAGAAGATCATGTCACATCATTCTTTTTTAGTTTAGATTCTCCTGTTTGTGACTTACACAGCTCTTGTTTTAAGGACTTTTAAATTCATCTGTCTTGCATTGATATACAGTAATGTGCTGTAAGTGTAATGTAATGGTCCAGGCAAATGCTTGTCCACCAATCACTGGTAACTATGTTTTTCTTTTTTTTATATTGTACCAGTCTGGTAATAAGTGATTGGACAGAGTTACACTGGAGTGTGTCTCACGCTTGAGATCTCTGCAGTAAAATCGGCATAATTGTTTCCAATTTGCTTCCACTTTGCTTCCCGTGTCCCTGTTCACCTCACGGAAGCTTTTTTAAAGTCGCTGTGGGCTGTTTTGTTTTCCTCACATGCTCCCGTGCTGGATCTGGCTGTAATCACATTTGAAATTGGTCTGTCTTGGGTGTGAAACAGGAACTGGCGTCTTGTAAAGGGTTCTTTAAAAGCCTTGCTTATTAGCAAAGATTTAAAGTCTGTGACCATTCAGCTTCTATTGCACTGAAGACTGCAAAATACTGCTTTTAACTTTCACTGACACACAGAAACAAAACCACAAGGAAGTAAAGTGTTAAAACAATTTGTTTGAATGCAGCAAAGTTTGAAGAGACTTTTTCCTGACAAACTCAAAGGATCCAAACACTTACTCAGAGGAACGCTGTCATGCTGTCCAGACTTTATGCCAGTATGTTTCAAAAACATCTGTGCTCAACATTTAGTTCATATTAACATTAAGCCTCAGTATAGTTCTGAAACTATCCTAATATCTCAAGCTGTCCTTACAGACTACTGTGCTGTGAATAAGTTTTGGTTTATGAACTGAAGCCACTTATAGGTAATCATTGATATGCAGTAAATTATAATATTTTGTCTACGTCAATGTTGTTTTTTTATTTTGAATGAAAGTATTAAATAAAATAAAAGATTCTGCGAGAGGGATAATGTTAGCTGATATAGGTGATTTGTAGCAGTGAATCCCAGCATTGTCCTTGGAGGATTTGGAACATTCAAAATGTGTTTTGGATCTCTTGTTTCCCTCATGTTTCCTCTCACAGTCACCTTCTTTCTCAGAAAACACTTTAGAAGTAACTATTGGAACTGATGTCACATCAGTGGGACTTGTGAAAAGGATTTGTGTGTGATTGTGTATTACAGAATGGGCGGCATATATATGGCAAAAATCTTATTTATTCTATTCTATTCAGGATAGCTCATGTTCTCAGACCTTAGTCTCACACGTCTTTACATATTGAATTTAGAGGGTTTGTTTTTTCACGTCCTTGCTGAATTGCTGTTAATTATTTTAGGATTCATTTATTTTATTCCTGCTGAGGCCTGAAAAATGTTTAGGAGAAACATGATGAAACAGTCTGATGTAGCTCATAGCTTCTCTCTGACCAGTCTAAATATGAGCAGTCTCTGAACAAGAACCTGTCAACACTGTTTATGAAACGGTACAGAGACACTAAAAATTAAAATTCCAACAGAGACATTAAAATTCCATTTTTAAATGAAATGTTTATGCAGAAAGGTTTTTTTTGTGCCAGTGTTTCTTTTTTGTGGAAACATGGTGAAAGCATTTTGTGGAAATTATGTGTAATTTTGGTTGAAAAGAGAAAACGTTTAGTGTTTTGTGTAATTAGCAGTAACCAGTATAAACACAATGCAGCAGTTTTGAAATGTGTAATATGTTCATTATGAACATGAAACTGAGAACACTTGAGTCATTATGAGCTGCCACTGTCTCCTGTGATTTGATGTTCTGCCTATAAGTATGGCTATAAGAACTAGTCGATAATTGTTCTAACAACTGACTAATCATTTGACTAGTGAGGTTGACTAATTTATCTAGAATTGTTTATTCTTCTTTATAGCAGGGCTTTTGTAAGGATGAAGATGCAAGTGTATGGAGAGAGTTTAAGCAAGCTGACTGCATGCTGTGTGTTACAGTGTGTTACGGTACACACGCAGCCAGACGTCTTTGGCCAATGCTTCATGAGTTTTACCCTTCGTAAGCGGTTTAAAAAAACTGGTTATTATTAAACTGGTTGACCCTAATTATACAGGACTTTCTCAAGACCAATAAGTCATTTAGACAGCTAATGAATAGTTGATTTTAAAAATATTTTTTGAAAGACCTAGTTTAGTTTAATTATGTCATCCTGCTGTTTAGAGGTCGGGGTAATTAGGGCTTCAACCTGATCTGATGTGCTCATGTGCTACCTGGGAATCAAACCCATGACCTTTGCACTTCTAACGCAATGCTCTACCACTAAGCCACAGAAACAGTATGTTATAACTACAGTCTGCAGTCCATGTAGTTGACCAATACCCATCTTTGTTTATCAGTTCCATCATTTGAAGAAAACAGTAGACAAACACTGAATTCATAATTCATAATTCATCTGTTCATCTTTCAGCCTTTATTTATCATTTTAAACTTTTTATGATACTGTAAGATGTTCTATGTTTATTAGGCCACTGTTCATCAAAATCTCAGGTTTTCTACAGCAGGACACCAGAGTGACCGATATCCCAATATAGCTGCCCTGCAGACCACAGATTGTGCAGCTTCTCAATTTGTCATATGATATCTGAACTGTTTTTATGAAATATTGCTCAAAATTAGGTGTGACTTTGTAATATAAAATGTTTTCCAATTTTACCTTTTATGAATGCGGGATGCCACTTAGGATACACTAACATTACTTTAATCCTTATAAAAATATACAAATATTGTATAAATGGTGTGTGTTTATACAATATTTGTATATTGTCTGAGAATGTCAGAAATCTGACATTCTCTTTAAGATGGTCTGATTTGAAACTCATTTTTAATATCTGTGGTTGGAAATGTAGGACTTGCTGCATCATTTGTGTGCTGGTGGGTTTTTAACAGGGTCATTTTCTATGGCATCTTGAGCAACTGACCTGTTTTCCATAGACTAAATGTTATCTTCACATAACTGTACATGTTCTGTGCCAGTGTCACGCTCCGTTTGCAGGCTATCAGAGCAAAGCACTGTAGCCTCTCACGTGCAGCAAATTGCTGATCCTGTTGTTTTAACAGAGAGGATGAACTCTAAATTGCCCTAAAACTGAGATTTTGGTTGTGCATTCACAATGTATTCTCACACAATACATTCAAATGTATTCAAATGTCACAGTGCATTCAAATACGCAGGTCGTAGCTAATGCAACAACAACACAATATTTGGACCTACAGAAGTAAATGAGAGTTGCAGAGAGTGAAGTTTTATGGTAAAGCCTCTTTTATGTAAGATTTTGGCTACTGTTTGCCTGATGCCTCTAGAGATGAAGGGCCAACACTAGTTGGAATTAACGCAACGCTGTGTGATGACATCACAAATACGCTAATTGTTATGTGATGTCATCTAGTGCCATAGTTTACAGGTTCCTGTGGGAAACACTGCATACCATGATGATGATTTGGAGCTGTCTTCAAATTTCTGTGAGTGCTGATTCCGTGCGACTTCCTGTTTATAAAAAATGTTCCTGCAGCACTTCATCATAAGCTCTTTGCTGTTTTTATAAAGCATTTCGTCTCAGCTATTTCATTGGGTTAAAACTATTTCCTGTGCTAATCTGAGCGCAGTCATCTAACTCTGTTTCCTTTGTGTCCACAGACCAAGTAGCGAGAGTCAAAAACTGAGGAAGCCATGTTGAAAGGGGGCACCGCCAAGACGGCCCTGCCCAGGATAGGAGGCCCAGAGCGGACAAAACTGTCCACCAGCAGCTCCTACTCCAGCAACAAAGGGATGAAGACCTTCAGATTCTCCAGCACCATCACATCTGACCTGCGACTCAGCAAGGTGAGCTCAGCAACAAAAGAACAGAGCGAAAAAACTGATCTAGTTTATCATAAACCTTTCTCATGATGAAAATCATGAGACACAGAAGCTGGCATGGTGTTAAAAAAAGCAAATTAACTTTTAAATGAACACACAACAGAATAATAACAGAAAACAATAAACAATAAATAATACAATAAATAATAAAAAAAAGTAACAGAATAATATTTAAACATTTGCAAATTTACCTCTAAAAAAATGGAATCATATGCGCCAATTAAAATGCACAGTGTTGTATTTTGCCAACTATATCATTACAAATATTTTAAAATTTTTAAAAATACTGGCCAGTACCAAGTATAATATGTTAACTAGGTATTATATGTTGATTACAGGATTAAAAGTCTATTTTGTTAAGAGTCATGTAAGTGAAGGTTTGGTAATGTTTCTGTGTATAGATAAAGAGGGCAAGCAGTGATGATGCCTTAGCTAAACCTGTTCTGGGGTCAGTGTCTCGTATGAGGAAGACCATCACCACGGGGGCTATCTCTGAGCTAACAGACAACAGACCACGCAGCGCTTCAAGTAGGACTTGATACACACTCATACACACTAACTCATACACACTTTTAAAAGTCAAGTCATTTTTGAATGGTATATTAATATTTCAAGTGTATGAATAATGATGATGTTAACACCTGTTTGTCCTCAGTGGTTTATTTTTATGCGCTGTGACATTTTATAAAGGAATCATAGTTTAAATATTCATGTGGTGTGTAGTATCTTCCAGAGGTATTTTACGTCTGCTATTCAAATACATGTTTTTTTCACGTAACATTAATTTTACGTTACCGAAAAACATTAATAGTTTTTCGGTGAGGTGACCTACATTGAGGAGCTCATGTGAATGCAGCTGATGGCCTGTAGAGGTCCACATGAGACCTGCTGATATCTCTGATATCCTCTTTATTCTGTGTTAAGCTGCTCTTTGGTCCTTCTGTTGGTTTCCTGACAGGATTTATGCTAGTGATGGCAGCTCAATATTTAACTGCATGTTTGCGTAACAAATCATTTCTGAGTTTAAACTTTTCCAGAAGAATGAAAGAAACTAATTGTGTTCTCAGAAGAAACAACATCTTTGAACAGAATCCAGCTGAGATGCTTCAGATGATCTGGAAATGTGACTTCTAGTGTTAGATGATGGAAACAGAGAAGTCTGGATCACTTCTGATTGGATTGTCTTTGTTCTCACACGAGATATGTGTGTGTGTGTGTATCTGTGCTTCTTACTGTACATGAAAACGAAGGGTTCAGCTGAAGGTCATTGAAGGAAATGTTAAAAAGATGGACTCAGGAAATCACATTCTCTGTGTGTGGTGCAGTCTGATATCATTATATTCTCCATCACTGACCCCCTCACGCACAGAAAGATGTTTAACAGCTGCACTTTTCCGAAGCCCTTTCTCACTGCTGTGTCATATTTATAGGCCCATGACGTGCTTATGCAAAGTATCTGTGTGTTTTAAAGTGCCATTCAACAGCATGAGACTGATAGGCTTCAGTGTTTGGGGTGTGAAGCAGGAATTCTGCATGGTCACATGTGGGTTTGCCAGTATGGGTAAATACCAGCATCAGGGTGTAGCAAAAATCTTTGTACTTAATGTAATACTTTGTTTTATCTGTAAGCAAAGGAGGTGCTAATGTTTGAATTGATGTTCACTGATTTTTAATAGTATTACACATACATGAAGATGTTTTGTAGATGTTCTGATCTGTAGTAAAGTTGGAAAGTTAGTGAAAATGAATCTTGTTCATTTTAGATTTATCAGAAGATGCTGATGCAAAAATATATCTTATATTTCATATATCTAGAAAACTACCTTGTACCTAACGGTTATGGTTTCATGTCAGTGAAACCAGAGCTCTGCTCTGTGTGTAGCTGTAGACAGGGAAGGGATGTAGTTGTGTAGTGGGTAAGCTGGCAATTCCCTGCATGCCCTTATAAAATAGTGTGATGCCTCTCTGGCCTCACCAATAAGTAAGATAAGTCTAAATAAATATGCACAAATATTCATATACAAAAATTCATATAGACTTCAGAAAATGATAAAAAAACATTTGATCAGTGTGATAAATGTGAATTGTCAGAGCGGTTTTTGGTTTTTTATTATTTTTATTATTTTGGTTATATTTTTTATTTTATGAAACATGTTTCCTACATTAATTACATTTATTTGAAGTTTAAAGCAGAAAGTAACATTTTCTAATGTCTATATCATAAGTCTCTTCACCTGAGAACTGTGAAACAGTTAAAGCCAACCGTACCACTGCCTCATCAATATTTCAAAACCTTTCTGTAAGGACATTAAAATAACATGAATTCAGAGGCACGTGGTCTCTCTATAAATAACATCTATGTCAGGAAACTTCCCATTGTGGTTAAGTACACGTCTCGCTGTCTGTCTCACTTTTAATTAAAACCTCCATTTGTTCAGTTTCCATTGCATGACACTTTACAATCTCTGTGACGCTGTAACAATTACAGTGTAGACCCCGCGTGCCTGTGTGGTCAGTCAGGCTGGATATAACTGTGCTGATGTCATTGTCAGATGTATCATGAATGAGTCAGTGTTGAGGATTTAGTGTATGTGTGTATTGTGCACCCTGCTTCACCGTCAGCAGGAGCTGAACCTGACAGTCTCACAGCGGCTGAAGTCAGACTGTTAATCTTAATGTCCTGACATGATCGAGTAGCTTCAGAGTTGCTGTTTTGCTTTGTTAGAGAACAATCTTGTAACAAAGAAATTTGCATATTTAAAGAGCTAGTTCACCTCAAATATACAATTTTGTCATTATGTACTCGATGTAATAGATGTCAAATATGTTGTCAATTGACTTAAATGTTAAACTTGTGATGATACGTCACATCTACAGTCTTGATGGACAAAGCTCATATTTTTTGTCATTTGTGTCATCTTTAATTCTGTTTATTTCAAATTAACAATCATATGGATTGTCTTAAAAGATGAATGCAGCATGTCCAGAAATCTTTCTCTGCTTATGGCTCTGCTTTCACTTTTTAAAAGCGCACTCAACACGTTCTTACATGTTTATTGAACGTTTTTTAAACTACACAGTGTGACTAATTGAAGCTACCTGAGAGTCACAGAGATGATTTGGTCTTTATGGGCAATATGCAGTGACACACACACACACACACACACACACACACACACACACACACACACACACACACACACACACAGGAGCTGCAGTAGGAGAGTTACAAATACACACCTCAACATTTACCTGCTTTCTCAATGTCAATCTGCATACTTCTATACCAGCTGGTCAGTTATTAACTTTGATGCTGGTAACTATTCTTCTGAAAAACTTTTGTAGGTGTTTTTTCTTATTAGTAAGATCATATTAAAAACCTCAGGTCATAAATTCAGCAGGGAGTCGGTGGAGATATGGCCATACTCCCCACACATCTGAAAATCTGGTAGTGGGCACTGATGGATTAATGTTGTTAACGTCTGGAACATTATTCCAACTTGTACTAAACCCAGAACCGTAAAAAATCATGTCAGGTCATTGAATGTGTGAGACTGAGGTCCAGGAGAACACAGATCCACTCACCTGTAGTTTACACAAGCTTTGTTTTGACTATTTCACACTCAAATTACAAATAAATAATTTACACTTTTTTAAAAAGATAAGGTAAAAATGCTTAAATGTAAATGAAAGGAGACACTTTAATAGACAGGGAAATAAAAACAATGAGAAGAATTCATAATGATGCATATTGATCACTTAACCAAATCATTGATTATTGTCCCAGGCAATCCATTAAACATAGCTGTGCATGTTTAATGTCTCATATCACGCCATAGTCTTTCATTTCACATACGGTAATAAAAACTTAGTCAATACTTCATGCCCAGTTATTTATTTAGTAGGCAGCTGTATAATAAACACTTCATTATTGCAAATAAAGTGCTCTCACTCACTCTCTTTCTCTCTATATATAAATATATATAAAGAGAGTGATTGTGAGATCAGAAAGAAGAAGCTATTGCAGGAAGAGAAGATAGGAGGACAAGTATTCTGTGTGTTGTCAGTGCAGATTCTGGCTTAAATGACGTTTTTCACACTAGCATAAATATTTAACACGTGTTGTGAATGAGTATGAAACAAGTGAGGGGACATAAAAAAAACATCCTTTCATACCTCCTGCTGAGAACAGAAGAAAGTCTAACTGGGGTTTCTAGCATCCCAGCGTCTCATTCTGTAATACTGCAGCAATTCATGAGAAGAACAAGACATGATTATTTCTCTGTGAGTGTAAACGTCCTTCCATCCCAGCATCCTCTACTGCAGGACAGATGAATCAGGTCAGAGGCGTTCACATGTTGAGGATAAATAAGGAGGATAAGTAAACACCTCTTCTCCTCTTCTTACAGACTGTTTATCTCCATCTGTCGCATACTTTCTTCTTTCCCACTACCTACTGCAGTGCAAAATAGAGGCAAAGCGAAGAGGAGAGAGAATGCAAGCAGGATAAAGGAGGAGTTACTTGATCTCATTTGCATGCTTGAGCTGTGGAGGAGGAGCCAGTATGTGATGGAGGGAGGCCACACCCCCATGCATCTCTGATCAAAGCAGAGACACGACTGCTAAAAGACTGACTAAACACTGGTGCGTTGCCTCACGCTGAGAGAGAGAGACAAAAGAAAAGAGCAAGTGAACGAGACGGGAATTTTGGAATGTTGTCCGGCTGCTGATTCACGGCGTCAGGGCAACAGAAAGGACAAACGCCGCTGTCACACTGTATTTGTGCTTTCCGCACCAGCAGGGAATTGGGACGGATAGAGTGAGTGTGAGCTGTCAGGTGCGTCTGGCTGAGGTCGGAGTTCTGCTCGGATGGATTAGTGTGTCCCGAGCAGCGTGTAGAACAGACATGGGGAACCAAGAAACCCGGGTGAAGGAGCCGGACACAGGTCTGACTAGTATAGCACCTTGCTGTGGATGAATTCTGTATTGTTGTTTGTGGATTTGGGTGTGAGTGTGTGTTTGGGCTTATGAGATACTATTGTCTCTAACTCTCTAGTGCACTTACTGGAGTTACTATATAGTTTCACACATTATATAGTATATTCTCCATCTACCCTGCTGAAAAGAAACTGGTCACCAGCATATGTTGTGTTTTGGATGTGTGTCCGGATGCTGGTTTGCTCACCAGGCTTTTTAACTAGCTTAAATGAGATCAATGAGTCAAATGTGTCAAAGTGATCAATGAGTCTGGCATTGAAGGAGTCAACATTAAATAAAGGTACCAGATTAGAAACATCATGTCAGCCATAAAAAGAAAATTTCTAAAACAAGAATAAATTCAGGTGACTCCATGAGTTTTGACATGCCCCCATCAAAAAACACACCCCAATATAGTCACTGATAAGATTTTGACACCATGTTTTTTTTCGAGTATTTATCTTGACTATATAACAATTGTCAGTAATTACTAATAAGCAAATGCAGGTATGCAGTATGCAGTATGTAGGACAATGGCTGTTGACTAGCTTAAGCTATTTTTATGTATACAAGAAAGTTTTGAGCACAATGCCACAGATTTAGTTGTTTTTTTTTGTTCTGTTTCGCTTGCTTTACTTTAGAGGACTATAAATGTCCTCAACACAGTTCAGCAAGAACGTTCGTTTTGGTTTGTTTTATTCCTTTAAGTTCTTTCACAGGTTGTTCAATTTTATTTATTTTCTTACTAAATTAAACTGATGATTACATCTGCATTGGACAACAGATATTTTACTTTTATGTGTTGTGGCCAAAATTGGAACAGGGTAATGTGGTTCATGTGGTAATATCTTTAAATGCCTTTTCTTTGACTTATCAAAGGCATCAAAGGCCTAAACAGGACAATCATTGTGAAAGATCTCCCCAACATCTGCTGGACCCAGTGAGACAGGAGAAATGTAACTCTTTTAAGGTTAGTTTAGGTGACACTGGAGCTCGGAGTCAGAATTGTTTTTAGGGAAGCGATTTATGTTGTGAGAATGGGGTGGTTAACTGGAGGAAAAGCTCATTTTATCTCTCACACATGCCTTCGACTACAGCTGAGATATACCAAGGAAGGAAGTCAAAGGCTTCTATCCCAGTAATTTGGTTTCATGGACAGAAGTCAGCTATATCTTTTAAACAGATATAAATATTTAAACAGATATTTAAGTTCACTTACGATATCTGTAAGCAATAGGAAGTGTAATTGCAGGCATGTTGGAATTTCCAAGAATGTTGGAGAAATATCTGGGCCTTGAACGGTGTCAAGACTAGAGTTTTGGAGTTTTGGATCATTTTAGTGGACTTTGTAATTCTAGGTACCACTAGAAAGTTCATTTTTGTGATCTTAAAGAGCGTGTTGGCTAGTAGTTTGTTCCTAGTCTTCGTGCCTAGTTTCCTTGTTTTAAGTTAATTAGTCATTATAAGTTTAAGTTAGTTAACCCTTCCTCTGTTTCCATGGTTTCCAATTATGATTACCTGTGTCTAGTTGAGTTAGTTTTTAATTTGTTCTAGTATTTATAGTCCTCTGTTCCTTAGTCCGTTTGTCTTTGTTGAGGTGCATGTTGAGGTGCATGTTGAGATGCATGTTGAGGTGCATGTTGAGGTGCATGTTGAGGTGCATGTTGAGGTGGCCATAGGCGCAGTCATGAGTTTCGTATTTGTTGTATATTTATTAATTTTGTGATGATGTTCTCTTCAGGTGATGTTTGTTTGTTAATCCAGCCACTGTATTAAAATATGGCTGAACAGTGAATCTGTTTTCAGGTTGGAAATAATCCAGCAGGGTGGGTTCAAAAAATGGTGAGACAAACTTGCATGTCAAGTGTTTTGTTGAGAGGTGAAACAATGGAGAGGGCATTGTGAATACATTGTGTGAACATTTGGTGATAACACAGCAATGTGCTGATCATTGAAACAACACCCCGTGTTTGTTTTTTTGTTCCTCAATGTCCAGCTCATCCGATAGTTTGTGGATGCAATATCTATTTGCCAGCAGTGTTAGTTGTTTTAAATAACAACAAAGGAATTTCAGTCTGGATTACTGGACTTTGGGAATGTCTCGGATTGTTGGTCTATATCCACTACAAAGAAACGGCTATATTGATGGTTTAACTAAACTGTGTGTGGCAGTAAACGTGCTTGTACATACAAACACATCTAGTTGTTTTACCAATTTTTTATTTTTCAAAGCACTTTACATTTAAAAAGGAGCTTTTTTTCTGAACAGAGTTAATGATTTATAAGATCTTTCTCAGTTGTTGCTGTTTCACAGATGAAGTTACTCTCTGTGGAATGGTTATATGATTTTTCAAGGCAAGCGTCATTATGACTGTTGCTCATACAGTATTTAGGGTTTAAGTAATTTAGTACTTGACTCAAGCACTCGTAACGTCTGATTAAACAGAGAGATTACGCACAGCTTCACCTGTTAAAGGGAGTCGACCTGCTGTCTCTCCCATCAGCCAGTTTTCTTTCTCACTGTAAATGTGTCTGCAGATGTAAACAGTACAAGAGCAGGTCTCAGATCAGTTTGGCAGGATAACCAACAGCGGTTAATTCAATTTATCAGAACATGTTAAAAACTCATTGAATTTCTCTTAACTCATTGAAATACACAATATATATATATATATATATATACACATACATACATACATATATATATATATATATATATATGATTTATGAGGCTGAATACATTGATATGGCATTTATACTGTACATTTACTGTAGTAAACACTCTCTCTTGTACACACTGTGTGTTTGCCTGCACAGGAGTGTCATGTTTGTATTATTTTTGTGATGCCAAATTGTACAAAGTTATGCAATATCAAACATTATGGTTACAAAGTCAATCATGGTAATATATGCAAACACATATAAAGCACTTTCTGTGTGCTGATCTGTTGTCAGATAAACATTCCTTTGCACGTATTTGTTCAACACATAAATCATAAGTCTGCTGCGATAAAAACATTTCAGTGGTGCTGTTAAAACTCATGGCTAATATCTCAGATCTCACCCGTGGCCAGCAGAGCTGTTTTCACAGTCAACAGACAAATAACAGCTCATCACCCAATCAGCTTAGTTGCTTTGCTCTGCAGAAACAAACATGACACCCCCATTGTTGCTGCTTAGTTGGTTTTGCCCTTTTATTCTGAGGGCTTTGCTAGACGATTTGTGGAATTGCCATCAGCTGAAAAAGACAAGCAGGAAAAGGGGTCAAAGATGCTGTTATCTCAAGACCTTTTAAGTAGTTCATGGTCAAATCTGCCAGAGTGTACATTCATTTCTGTCCCCTTACATTCCCATGGGAAATGGGTCATCAACAATGATCTTTATTCAAGACGAGTTAAGTTGCTTGTATTGTCACCAGACTCTGTTTTATTTCCTGTAAGGGGAGTTTGGTTAGGGCTGTTGTATAAACATCAGGGGGTTACGCAGATGGGTAGGTCATACATTACAGTAAATAGAGGAAACAGCTGTAAAATGATGACATTGAGGAAACAAGCAGAATCAAATGTCTGGCTCAGTATGTGAGTTGACTTCATGAAATGTGATTAATTTAAGAACAAGAAATCACTACAACAGTCCATCACATGAGTGTGCAGACGATACGTCAGACCAGAAAGTTGGGAAGATTTTCCAACAAGAACAAAAGGAAGGAAAAGACAACATTAATTTAGCGAACCTTTCCTGGTAAATTAAAGGACCGATTATTCCACGACAAATTGAGTCTGTGCTGATTATTCTGTGGACACACTAATGCTGGATTCAAGTTTGCATACTATCCGTCTGAAATAGTGTGCAAGATAAACATTTGTGAATCCTAAATAATAGTAGATTGAAAACAACACGCAAAGATGCTTTTTGTGATCTTACTTGGTTAATATTGCAAATCACAAACACGCAGCATGCAAGGGTTTTGTGATATCAAGATGCAATTTTTTAAGACATGGTGGTATGTACTGATACTAAAGCACTTTTATGGATGAAGGGTATTAGGGCAAATATATAATAAGGGCACATGTATGTTTTAGAATTGTAAATATTATATAAATACTTAAATTTTTGAGAGTCAGAGTACAGTAAGAGAGACTACATACAGTATATACACTATACAGTATATATATACAGTAAGTATATATATTGTTTTACTCTGTTTGGCATCTTGACACATGAGGGTCATAACAGATTTTAGCTTTCTGTACCATGTCCACATGGCTATTCAGTATGACTAAACTGTGTCACCATTCTACAATACACATGGAAAGTCATTGATTGTGTTTTCCTGAGAAGTGGAATGTCAGCAGGGCTCTCTGTCTTTCCTGTATATACACCTGCATGTTTATAACCATCTACAATATGCCAATCTCATTCACTAAACAACAGGAAGATAAAGCAGAGAACCAGGAATTGTTGTTATAAGCTTTTGCTACATACATTTGACTGGAAAACATTAGGCACTGAAACTTCCTCTTGTTTGGGTGGAAAATTGTAATCCGTTTAGGAGGATCGTGAAATTGAAGGATGCCTTTTTTCTGAAACCATTTTTGAATCTTTTCGTGATTTGTTTTGGAGGGATTCAGTGTAATTTCTTGAAGCATATCATCTATGTTGCCAGACAAACAAAAAATAAACTCACACCACTTTTAAATCAAGACTAGGAAGTTTGAGTTCAGACTGTATATGCTTTATAATTTGATCCAGTGTGTATATGATTGTAAATGTGATCACAGTTACCAGAGTACAGTTCTATACATTTTTCACACGATACATGAAACAGTTTTACGAAAGCTTTATGAGGTAAAATGTGCTTTTGATAAGGTTGCTTCATGCTGAGAGAAAACATGCCCTCTTCACATAACTGCTGCTGTCAGTGACACATTACTGCAGTCTGAACTGTTGATTTTGGCTTTCAGTGGCCTCTGCTTTTAAACTCACCCCATGCTGTCATGTCCAACACAACAAAATCATTCCTAGATAATTGTATTAGCTTTCCTCACCCTGCAGCTCAGCCAACAGTGATTTCTAAATTTAAGAGAGGCCACAAAAGCAGCTCACTTGTGTAAATTCATAACTGTAGAAACCCAAACCTCAAACCTCAGTGTCCTCAGCCGAGTGTCCAATGATATGTACTTTAGGTATCAATGAAAGCTTCTTGTTAGTGGGACAGTATAAGCCTTGTCTTTGGGTTTTAATTCATTTTCATTCTTTTTTATTACACAATTAGCCTGATGTAAATGATGCAGCCCCTCTTCATCCCTACACAACCTCTGACTTTCTCCTCACTATGTTTTTTTGACTTTTCAAATACTAAAAACTGAAAGTTTTCATGGTCAGTCAAGCATGAGGTCAGCCAAGCAGAGATCATTTCAGAGTCAGGAACAGTTTGTCTCACAAGATTTAAAGTTCTTTTATTGTTGTCATTAATGAATTCATCTTCATTGCATTTAACTGAACTCCCTCCATTTGGTAGAACCTACTGAGTGCATTTGTTCTGCATTTCTAAACTCTTTCCCAATTAGTAAGAGCTGTAAACTCGCCCTTTGGATCACCCAGTACCATCTAATACAATATTTCTCAGGCAGGGAGCTGGAGCCGCTTGGGTGCCTCAGCCAACCTCCAAGAGGGCCTCAATGAGCACATATTTCAAAATATGTAACACTGTGAGAAGTCAGTCAAACAGACCCACTCTTGCTGTCTGTTTTCAAAATGTACATCTGATTGTATGACTCTCAGCAGGTTTCTCAGGGCAGCAGGAAAAAGTTTCATAAGAATAACAAGCCAGACTCACTAACCAGTGACCACAACTGCCCCACTTAAATTAAACTAAGTTTAATTCAGATGACTTTCATTCCATCTCATTCCATGAGATTATACGTGTTGTGTTTGTTTGTGTGATTTATTTCTTAAATAACAAAGCAGTTAGATGAGTGCCCAAACTGTCATGGCTATCAAAACCAAATATCTCCTAGTTTTAAACTCACATTTATAGTCTAAATTATTGTTATGCTATAAGAAGCCACACAGATGATTCTGCTGAGATTAATATGCTATGAAGCGTAATGAAAATGGTGATGTATAATGCAGAAGAGTGCGTCCTGGTTCTGCCTTTGATGGATCAGTGTGTGTGTGAGGCAGAGAGAGAGAGCAGTAAATAATACATTTATAGCATCTCTCGTCCCAGCGCAGCCTTTCTCAGTGGACTGTTTCATTTCAGCGTCAGCTCTCAGATAGAGAGGGCGAACTGGACGAATAACTCAAAAGCAGCTGAGCGTATCATCAGAGAGAGCCAAAGAAAGTGTATCATGTCTTATTTAAGATCAAACCCTGCTGAAAGACAGCCCACACTACACCATCACATTTCCTGTGCAAAGCTTCATTCTACCACATCCTACAACAGGTTAATATTTTATTTTATTTATTATATTTTTATATATTTTTATTTTTATAAATTTGGTATCACAAAACACAAGGCCGCCTGTGTGGCTTATTTTATAGACTTTGTTTTGCAGTTGCTAAAGTGTTTGGAGTGGTTGTTAGTATGTTGCTATGTGGTTGCTAGGGTGTTCTGGATGATTGCTGATAGCAGTGGTTACTAGTTGGTTGCTTATTGGCTTAAGTAAGATGAGCCCATCCTATGGTCTCTATTTTCATCTGTTTTGTCATCCACCGGGTGATAAATCTGATTGCTTATAAAATTAATAAAACACTTCTCCTTAAGTCACACAACTTTGATGTCTGTAGCACAAACAGTGTGGGGCAAGCTACACACTAAATGTTTACACACTAAAATTTAATTGGTTTAAATGTGTAACCCAAAATGTAAGCAACAGTAATAGAAATGAGTGTTTTATCAAGTGCCACAAACAATGAATGAAAATGAAGTAACTGTTTAGTGTGTGTGTGTGGTTGTGTTAATCTGTCTTTACATATGTTGTGTGGGATTTGGGGGAATGAAGCAGATTCTGTATTAGTATTATACGCTGCGTACATCTATGTACTTGTTGTTCATTATTTTGCTCAGGTTGATATTGCATTGACGTAGGGAACAATAATCTTGCAGTAATTTGTAAACCCTGCTGGTTTGAAACATTCTTTAAAACTTTTCTTTATTAGGGTGAGACATCAGATTTAACAAGGTCCAGTCCAACATATTTCTGTGTCAGTATTTGCTGATTATTCCAAAACCCACAAAAACCTTTTGCCAGCCTCCCCTCTCACAGGGTAATTAACCTCTGTTTTGCAAACAGCATTGAAAGGGTGTATATATCACCCTCACCCACCCGAACACCCTGAAATGCCAGTGGTGTTGCTCTTCTGTGCTGCTATGGTTACAGTGTGGTGAGACAGTGCCTGGTGGACATCTCAGTGTGACAAGACAAAACACATTATGTCGAGTCATCACACTTAGACTGAATGAATGACCTCTCACACAAATACTACAGGTTTGAACAATGGAATGAGAAGAATGGTGATATTTCTTGGTTAAGTGTGACATGGATAGGAGTTGGTTAACTAAAATAGTGCTGTTGGTTTAGAGATTTCAACATATTGCTATTGAATTCCTGTGATTTAGTCATAAGAAAACATCATAAGTATTTATCACATCATTCATTGGCAAAAAAAAGAGATATTGTTGCCAAGAGGAATGCTTTAGGTTGGTTGTACAGAATGTTTTAAGTAAGCAATATTGTACAACATGTTCTGAGACTACAGAGCCAACCACTAATAAGACATCATTTTTTTCTTCATGTCCAGGCATTCAGTCAACCAAAAAATCAGGGATCCCAGCTCCTCGTGAGATCCAGCAGACCATCCCCAGGGAGCGTCTTTCATTGCGTGATCAGAAAAACTCTACCACCAAGAAGATGGTTACAAGTTCCAGCACATCCAGCCTGTCCACTCTGACCAAACAGTCTCATGGCTCTGTCAAGACCAAAGCAGAGTCTGTGGTGTTGGATAAGACCCATCTGGAGAATCAGGTGAGGGAGCTCCTGGCTGAGGCCAAAGCCAAAGAATTTGAGATCAGTAAGTTACGAACCGAGCTCCAGCGACATAAAGCGACGGGTTCATCATCAGAGGCTGAAACACCAGAGGGGAACTTTGAAGTTGAAAGGGCACCATCACAACCTGGAGACATCCATGCAATTGTAGGGGAACTGAGAGACAAAAATGGGCATTTCCAGTGCGAATTAGCCACCCTGAGAGAAGAAAACCAGGCTTTGAAGCAGAAGCTAATTACATTGGAGCGCTCATCTTTATTTTGTGGCAACACAAACCTTACAGCACCACTCACCAGCTCAAGTAAGCATTCAATTAATGGGGTTTTGCCAAATAGCGATACTGGCACTCAAGGCATGGTCAATGGCAGCCACTTCAAAAATTCAGTGTCATCTGGTAGTGACACCACCAAAGGCTCTTTACCTTCCTCAGACTCTTCAGATTTTGTGAAGATCCCATCACGTTCAGACTCAGACAGTGGCAGTATCAAGGGTGTTGTCCCTAGTGGTGTGGTGAATGAGCTGTCAGTGGAGTCCTTGACAGAGCGCATCCAGAAAATGGAAGAGAGTCACCACAGTACAGCTGAAGAACTTCAGGCCACTCTACAAGAACTGTCTGACCAACAACAGGTTGTGCAGGAGCTAACAGCTGAAAATGAACGCCTGGCAGAGGAGAAGGGCCTCCAGCAGACCTCTCTACAACAGCAACGGGATCGTGTAGAGCTGTTGGTGCAACAGAATGAATCTCTCCTCCAAAGACTTAGGGAACAAACTCAGAGTCAGGAGGCCGAGGTCTTTAGCGCCTCTCGGGTTCCAGAGCTTGAGCAACGTCTGGCTGAGCAGATAGAGAGTTCTCGCTATGAAAGAGAGAAACTGTTAGATATCCAGCAGCAGCTGACGGGGAGCCTTAGAGCTTTGGAAAATGAGCAACAGGAGGCACAAGTAGCTGTGAAGACATTAAAGGAAGAGCTAGAACTTCTTCAAGAACGTCTAGAGAGGGAGAAGTTTGTTGGAGATGATGCGGTGAGAAAAGCTGAGGAACAGCGACTAGATATGGAGGCTCTGAAAGCAGAGAACATTGGTCTAAAGGCTCAGGTGGAGGCAGAGAGGCAAAAGGTTGCTAAGCTGAAGGCCATGCGGAGTGCCAGCGACAACACTGAGTTACAAAGTCTGCTCAAAACGGCACATGAAGACAGAGACAAGCTTGAGATCAGCTGCATGGAGTTACAGCAAGAGCTGCAACAGACACAAAGTAAAATGGAGAGTGTCCAGGGTGCTCTGGCCAAGGTACAGCACCACACTGGTCATTTACTTAGACATATTGTTCAGAGTATTACATTACATTATCTTAAACAACCACGTCACAGTAAACAACCTTTTCCTTTAAAAATCATATTACTGTATGTACCAAATGTGAACATTTCATTGACAAGTTTTAAAAGGACTTTTAAACAATTGTATTGCCTAATACCTTTTCAGGGAGCTACTAGTTTGATCAGTTTTCTGTGTCTTCCTTAATGTCAAAGAAGGAATGCAAAAAGTTATTAAGAAGTCACCATATGTACAGTAGCTTAATTACACGCAACTGTAAAGCATATTTATGTTTTCAGTTTTCTGAATACAGTACCAGAAAATTAGAGACCAGCTTAGATAACTATTTAAAGCCAAACCTTACACAGCTGCCTTGTGTGCACTTGTAAATGTTTTACTGATGCGGTTTAGAGGCATACCTCATTCTTTAAAATACAGTAATGCACAGAAACGACAGCTATAATCCCCCCAGGACATCACTGGTACCTTGTGGTTGTCACAACACACCAAACCAGATCACCACAAAAAGCAAATTGAACTTTAATATTCTCTCTGATTTAACCACTGAGAGTTAGCCAAGCCTCAGTGAGCAAACATACGACGTCAGTCAGGATGTCATCCAGGAAGTTTGATGCCATCAGCCAGAGCTTAAAAACTCCACGCTCGTCCAGAAGCTTGTTTCTCACGGGACAGGGTTTTGAAGAAAGAGATGTGTATGGCTACCTCTGTTCTGTCTATTCAGACTGGTCCAGCTATAATGTGATCTTAACCTGGGTTACAAAACCAGCCTAGGCTGGTTTAAGATGATCTCCTGGTCTTATTAGCAATGGTGTTGTTAGTTGTATTTTAGACTATTTTTTTTGTGCCAATGAACATGTTGTGTTATTCAACATTATCTAACTACATGTTTACAATTGCATTTGTACAATAATATGCTTTGTATAAAACCAAGTACATACAGGGTTTACATTTCATCAGTACATGTGTTCCCTGGGACTCGAACCCATGGCATTTGCTCTGCTAATAAACACACATGGCTTTGTGTAGTAGTCGTTCATGATCTTTTCACACAGTTAAAACATTTTAGGCCAGAATGACGGTTCTTCATCATCTTCACTGTTATGTTTAAAAATCAGTACCAGTGTTTTTGGATGCTTACAGGATGTGTCTGTTTGTGCAGGTGGAGACTGATAGGCAGCAGCTGTTGGAGAGGGTGGAGAACCAGGAAGATCACAAAGTCAACATGCTCGCTCTTGAAGAGAAGAACAGAGACGCTGAGAACCAGATCAAGGACCTGAAAGAGACCATCTTTGAGCTGGAGGACCAGGTGGAGCAGCAGAGAGCTGTTAGACTGCACACCAACCAGACCATTCTGGACCTGGAGAGTAAGACCAGTACCAGTATCACTTATGCCCCTTACTGCTCTCCCCAAGCCAAAGCTAACCATACTGTATCTGACACACACACACACACTGTGACACGCTGTGTTTAGTGAAACACATTGATTGAATTTGCAGCCTGGATGGATTGAGATACTGAGCTGTCTTAAGTTGAGGGGCAGAAGTTTCATATTGCAGGTTATAATTTAATAGCAGCCTCTGCTTAAGGTCTGTCCAGTTGCTGTAAACTTCATATAAAAAAAGCTCCATGTTACAGCCCTTAATTACAGTGAAATAGTTATTTCAATGGTTTTAAACAGTAGAGGCAGTTGTCTAGTAAAATTTAATCACTGTTTCTTCATATATTTCTTTTTGGCAGTCATTAAGAGTTTACATCACACAGCTCATGTTGAAAAGAATTTCACACACAATGACCTTCATCAGAATTAACTGAGTACCCTAAAAAAACAATAGAAAAGAGTTCAATAGAATATAATTATTATATATCATGTTGAACCCAAAAAGAGGATTAAAAAACATTTAAATACAATTAAAAAAGACTAATTTGATTGTGTCGAAATGTGTTGGAATTTGATGTGACAAATATGTGATTCGAGCAGTAAAATATGTTTCTGTGAGATTTTTACTTTCATCCTGGTTGCTTTTGCTTTTTTCAGATCAAACAAAGAAGCTGGAAGAAAACAAGGTCGAGCTGGAGAAGCAGATTAAAGCCATGAACAAACAGATGAAGGTGGATTTCTTGTTTATCTGTTGTCATCTTGTGTTATCTGTCATTTTTGTGAAGAACTACAACATGACGGTTTGATAATGAATGTCAGTTTCAATAATAAGCCACGTATCTTCCCTCTGGGTCTGACAGAGAAGTATGTTTGAGACCAGAACCGTCTTTATTAGTGCAGTTTGAGCTGAGACTGCAGGTTATATGACAGTCTAGTTTGTCAGTGTTCATCAGTTAAAGTGATTGAAAATGACATTACTATGACCAACCCCATGAACTCATTAAAACATCCAAACACGTCCTCTACACTCTACTAAAGACAAAAATGTGTGTGTGTGTGTGTGCGCGCGCATTAACAGGACGAGAAGGAGGAGTGGCGCCACTTCCAGGCCGACCTCCAGACAGCAGTAGTGGTTGCAAATGACATCAAGGTGGAAGCTCAGCAGGAGCTGCGCACATTGCGCAGACGTCTGCAGGAGGAGCAGGAGCACAGTGTCATACTGACTGCAGAGCTGGAGCAGATCCGAGGGACCAGGTACATAATCACTCATAAATATGTCCAGAGAGTTCTCGGACAACTGGAATAGTCCACTGCATCCCAAAGATGGTGATGGTCCACCTCACAATCAAATAAAAGGCCTTTGTTGTGTCTTGAATGAGTTTTAAGAGGCGAGATACATAAAAACTGCCACATTTTAATAACTACAGTAGTTTGCTGAAATCCAAGCCTCAGATATTTTAGTAAACTGTATGAACAAATTAGCAGTCATGCAAATGTGCCCTCATTCCCTCTCTGCCTTCCCACACTCTCTGTATCTCCTTTGGTGTAGCAACTGCAAACTGTGATACAGCCTTCTAAGACCCACTGTCTTATTTTAAACACAGATCCTTCCACCTACACACACACACACGCTCTGATGGGCTAAGCTCAAGCTGAAATTTGGTTTGTGCATATACAAAATTTAAATAGGTTAAATTACTCCACCAAGAACATATTTTAATAAAAAGACATTCAATACGTAGCACAAAATATTTGAGGATTTGACTGTCACACTGTAATATCTTTACCTACTGTGTGTTCATTCAATGATGTTTGGTGAACTGGGCTGGCATTGGTGCTTTGTGTGCTAGTTTTCTAGAATTTAAGACATGCCGTTTCTGTATTAATGTAGTCTCACTGGTTTTGCATCAGTCCTAGAAAAGTTATACAGTCCTTTTTGGAAAAAAATTATACATTAAACAGCATGAGTGTGAGCAAATAATGACAGAATTTTAGATGCCCTAATGTTTTAATATTAGTTTAGCACAGTATACAGCTCATTCCCAATCTGATGTTATTTTTAATTAAAGTACTATTAATCCAACAAAACCCTGTAAAGATCTGAGTAGCAGAAAAGTTGCTACCGAGGTCTTTAAAAAGTCTTCCCCTCCGCTCAATCGGACAGCCAGTGCGTGTCGATCTTTCCCCTCCCTCAGATGTGTCCTGAGACTGTCCTCTGACCCAGGTGAGTGTCCTGCTAGCACCAGCCCATTCATACAGAATGCTAGTATGAATGCATATGGACAGTCAGAGCCATTGCATCTATGAGGATGATGAAGAGCTTGTCTTGCCTGTTTTCTCTGCCTCACCCACCCACTGCTTTGAACAATACTGCTGTCTGATTGGCTCATGCTGTGTGGTGTTCAAAGGGGGCTGGGTCTGCTTTGCTCATTGTGTTTTTTTACTGCCCTTAAAACATTGTATATGGCGTCACCTGCTGTTTAATATGATTTCTGCACAACAAAAATATCAGGCTGACAGAAAATGTTGTTTGTGTTTTTTTCAGTAAATCTTCTTAAAGAAGCAGTTCACACAAAATAAATATTCTGTACATGTTACACCAAACCTGTATTTGTTTATATTTTCTACACTGAAGTTCTACACATTTTCTGAAGAATACTTAGGCATCTCTTTTCAGACATCGGCACATGTGTAGTATCTTTTAAAATCGCACTGTTTTTTAATTTTGCAAATGCAAGGTAGATACAAGCTGAAGCAAAGACTACAGTTAACAATGAGAATCACTTTAATATCTGTCTGTTCCTTCCACAAAGCCATTACATTTCCTTAAATGATACTGTGTAATATGTGTTTTTTTTGTTTAGTGGAGATCAACAAATATTGTCACTGTAAACTGCCAAAATTTCCCTGTTAGTTTGTGCTCGACAGGAATTTGGTTTGGAATGACATGAGTAAATAAATAACAGAATTTTCATTTTTGGGTGAACTGTTCCTTAAAGTGAACCAAAAAACATATCTGATAATACAAATTATCAGATCATGAGGACTTTTGAGGAAATTTAATCATGAATGCATGATGGATGATGCTGTTTTATTACTGATGCTGAATTTACTGGTCATGTGACTCACATCCAGTCGATCTGATGCTTTCATCCTAATCAAATCAAGTGTGCTTCATTTAGCAAGTGCTTCTCATTTGCATTCACTGGCTCACTCTTCTTTCTTTCTGCTGCAGGCTTGGCAGTGGACCCACATTTGAGACCTGCAAGAAGATAGTAGAGGGCCGATAGTTACAGCCGTCGACCGGTTTAAGGTGTTGCCGTGCAGAAATGTCAGTATTATTCAGAAAGGACACAGTCTGAAAGGTGTGAAGATCACAGAAGCTGAAGTTTCCTCAGAGAAGATGATGATCTGTTCTCAGAGTAAACAGCACCTGCACTGTTTGAGTTGTGTTTGGTCACGTGTTTAGGCTTGTGTTGGGCTTTAAGCAGTGGCAGGATGGGAATCTGGACAACATTTAGACGGGTGTATCTGTTTATTCAATGGCCAACTAAGCAAAATAAATGCTCAGCAATTGCTGCCTCAGGAATAAAGCCAACTTTTATTGAACCAGTATTGTTTGAGTTTGTTTTTCTGACTGCAGCTAAAGGTGCTTTTTTACAAAAATAATCTTACAGTAACTTGAATTAGATGGAGGTAGATTAAATATCTTACAGTAAACAATAACAATTAAACAAGGTTAATTTCTTTATGATACTTTTCTCATATTTTCCATGGTACAGATTTGGCATCTATTTGAGTTGTGTGACAGCCACATGGTTATTTTTATGTATCCGGTGACTAAGTTTGGTTACTCAGTGTTGCATTATTTAAGGTCCGACACTAGATGGCAGAAAATCGATGCATATCGACCCTCAAACATATCACGCTAGTTATAGTCTGAGAAATCCTAAACGCTTCTAGTTAAAACACAGCTGTTTACACTTTACTGAAAAGCTTTCTTTTTAAATAAGCACCAATCAGTGAGATTTTTTCATGTTAGCATTTGCTATAAAACTGAGGTTGTCTTGCGTTGTGCTGTGAAGCAGTCAGCGCAAAACATGCTCTGCGTCACGTTCAATGTAAAGTGCAAAAATAAACACTTCTGTTTGTGTAGCCATGCGTGAAGCTCCACTCCAACTTCCTGTTTTCATGTTTAAATGATCTGTGGCCAATTCCAGTTTGAAAGTGTGTCTCACTAAAATCGATGGATGTAAACATCACAGTTTTCAATGGCAACTCAAGTATAACATTTACAAATTGTATATGAGCTTTCGAGGCTCTTGGTGTCAGATTCTCAGTGCTGTTGTGTGTCAGGTTGAATGTCTTTTAAGAAACGTGTTTATCTAGATGCAGTTCATTTGAATTGTTATTATATGCTGGTATTAACGCTCCAGGATATGAATGTGCCAAACATATGAAAACACGGTAACACCTCATCTGCTTCAAATGATGCAGTTATTGTGAATTCAGTGAATGTGCAAATCTAACTTATTTACTGTTAACTGTGTTTTCATGGGACTGCAGTGATGCTGGTGGGCATGAGAGAGACCATATGGGGGGTGTAATTTTTATGTTAATAAAAATAATTGATCATCCATGTATTCTTCTCTTTTGAGGTCAATAAATCGGATCATTCCAGAACGTTACGTCTCTGTGTGTTTTTAAGGCTGTTTTCACTGGAGGCTTTTGTTTGTATTTTGTCATGTGTTTATGCATTTGTTAATAGTAAATAATTATATGATACAGGCAGTTAGTAACTTGAGATCTAATGACATCATGAGATCTGTGTGATGTATATATATACAGATCATGAGATCTGTATATATATATATATATATATATATATATATATATATACACAGAAAGAGTTCCTGCAAATACTTTGTGCATGTTGAACAGTTTTTAAACATTTTTCTCTTTTCAGCTCTTTCACTCAGTCTAAGTTGTAGCAAATACATTATATTCTATCACACTTTACAGTGCCTTACAAAAGATACGAAAATCTGTACCCAACTAAACAAAGATCATCCATCACGAGTAACATTTTGCACAGTTGAGTGAGTTAACAGGTTTTATATTTAACTGAATTCTGCTGTGAGTCTGCTTTGAGAGATTTTGTATAGCATGACTGATCACTAGAAAGCAGGTGGGTGGACTACAGGAGATAGTACCTGTGAAGTGACATCACGCATATATCAGATGTGGGTTAGATTAAACACTGACAGGATCAGTTTCTCTCAGAATGATTGACATATGATGCATGTTAAAGTAATACGGCCACAGACCTGCTGGCTGGACCGGTTTCACACCTGTGATTATTATTATTTATTTATATTATTATGTGATTTTTTATTATTTATTATAAAACCTTTAATATTTTTTCTGACATTGTTTTTGACAATACCCCCTCCCCTACACAAAAAATGTATAAAAAACCAAAAGAATTAGTGGAGAATGATGGCAATTACATTTAAAACTACTTTGAAACAGTAAAACATTACAATAATGACAATACAGGGAGATTTGTGTCTAAACCATATGTCACCCACCATATAATAAATATACCCATGATAGTGTATATACTGTAGTGTGTAGTGCCACACATACAACATACAGTACACGCCTCCCATGGCTTGTCTCTAAATCTCTGTGTCTTGTGATTGACAGGTCATGGAGTGAAGATGTTAGTTTCTCTGACTCAGGCAATCCTCATTGGTGTAGAATGTCCATGTCCCAGAATGCACCTGGCAGTTTCCTGACCAATGGCAGTGTTGGTGGTTGTAGCAGCCCCTCAGGGCCAGGAGCCACAGTCAAAACCCTCATCAAGTCCTTTGACACGTCTATACCAAGTGAGCCAATTCATTTTCTCTGTTTTTATTCCTTCTTTTGTTCTTTCCATGTCTTTCCTCTTCCTTTCCCTGCATCTGTATTTAATCATGAATGTTTCTGATCATACAATGAATGATGACTATTTTGACAGCGATGAAGTGTTGAGATCACGCTGCTATCGGGGTGAAGCAGGTGCTAACAAAAGCCATTTCTCAGTCTTAGTTTATGATGTAATATTCTCCAAACATCCCATGTCTGCAGTCACAATGTGTCTCTCAAATCAATCCTGCTTGTGTTTGTGTTGGACAGATACTTCTGTGAGATGTGGGTGGTGAGACACTTGTGCTCGTGAATTAGAGAGATTGTCATGTCAGGCCAGAAAGCTTGTTAAATGTTCTTAGAATAATAAGACAAAGAGACCCATTATTAATGACCTTTAGTGCTCTAGAGTCAGTTTATTACTCTAATGACTCCAGTCTGCAGAATACAATAGTTACTCTTTCAAGGAGAGTAACTGGATGGTTGATGCCACTTTATATAAATGTAACTGTCAAAAGATCCTGAGGACTATTTATTTACCGTTCTCACACTTGTTACTTCACCTTTCACTTTTATTTAACTGTTTCTTATGTGATTTAACTGAAATGTGAAGTGTGTAATTTTTGGACGACTAGCGACACAAACAAAACTTGTGTTCCATTATTCAGACAAACACACAGACCCTCCCACACACCAAGTTTTTTAATATTTTGAGAGTGCCATGGTGTTTCAATATTTTGGGGCAACAAGTCTGTGGATGTCTCTTATGTGTTTATATTCTTATATGTCTCTGCACAGGAATAAGTATTTTATCCAAATTATGCTCTTCCCTGTTAAAATGTGTTAAAGGAATGACTGTGTGGTTGTTGTACGTTTTCTTTATATATGTGCCAGAACATACTGCTTAATATTGACAGTTATAAGTGTTGATATAAATTGTCCTAGATGGAGGTAGCAGTACAGTACAGATAAACACATCTCCCAGAAGCCCCCTGAGCAGCATACCGGTCCGTACCGCCCCTGCGGCCGCTGTCTCCCCTATTCAGGTACAACTGTACAGACCCCACAGTGGACATCTGGTCTCCTCTAGAGTCTAGACTGTGGGACGTGATATCAGTGACATGTGTTTTATCTTTCCAGAGACCCTCTGGAATCAAGCCTCTGTCGAAGACTCTTGAGAGAAGAATCGCTTATGGAGGATTTCCTCACTCTGGTACTATACAGTGACACAGATCTTTGATCTGTGACATTAATGATCCTTAACCATCCATACTGTAGAGAAAGGTTTTAACTTGAAGAAATGTTCAGGGTTAGAATACAGATTTGCCTGCTGTCAGTTACTGCAAACATAATTTAGACTCCCCCTACAATTTATAAATATAAAGAAAAAATGAGTTTTTAGTAACATATGTCTTGTGTAAAAGAATAGTGTCATTTCTGCATTTCAAGAGACGTTTACCTACAGACCTGTTGTTTTGTCTCCCTCAGGGTCATGTGATGAACTGAAGTCCTCGTGTCTTATGAGGAAGAGTCTGTCCCTAGAGTCAGTGATTAAAACTTCAGCTCATTCTAACAGCCGGGTCTCATCATTTACTTACAACAGAGCCCACAGCAAACTCAAGTAAGCTTCATACAACTACACTCACTAAGTGACACTCATGCAATTAATAGCATCCCCACTAAGGGCACTAAAGAAACATCTGCAACCCATGAAAAAGACACAGCTACTTTTCATACTTCTAAAAATGTTTTTCTGAAGCAGAGACATGAGCTAATAAGATGACTCAGAAGAGAAAGGCCCTAAACTGTATTACTCAACCATGAACTTTAAGAGTCCTGAGTGCACTTGCACTCAGTTGGGACAGCACTACCCTGCTGTAGATACAGGGTCTGAAGTTACACAAGCCAGTGTCCTGAGTGACACACACTTTGTGCTGAATTACATTTGACACTGATGGGAAGGTTAAAGCTTTGACCTAACATTATTCATGATCTTATCATTATTTTCTTGCCCCACTTAAATAACACATCTGAGGAAATTCCATGAGGATGTTACAACACTGTTACCTGTTAAAACATTAAACACTCTCTCCAGGGTAGTGAAGTTTAATGTGTTTGGATTTGGATTGGTGGTTTGGATTGAAAGGTCAAGATTTTATGAAAGATCAATTTATCCCCAAATGAGAGTTAAAATAGGCTTTAATGAGTTAACAAAACAGAGTCACTACTTTTATGAAGACCTGAAAAAATGATTATCGACAGTGCCTATAGAGCTTGAACCTATAGGAATGTAGAATCTATACAACCTACAGAAATATATAGAAATATTGTAACAAACTGAATGTAGAATATTTCTGCATTAAGCCACCAAAATGTGAATTTAAAGAACTATATAACAGGTGCAGTTTCATCTCATACACTTTATGATGCTTCCAATAAAAGTTGACCTGCACTGTACAGTGTAACAAAAACCCAACTAAATAATCCCACTCTCATAATGATGAACGTATATTTCAATACTAAACTAAAAATACTGTATCACAGCAGGATTATATACCAGACTTTTTGGACCTTGACTGTATTGTATGTAATATTTGCTGCAGGTCACAAACATCAGCTGTGAAATGATATTAATTGAAGTATAAGAGGTCACATACAGAGCTTTGAGTTTCAGTGCAATGACCACAGAGTCATACAATCTTCCCATGAACACACAACACCACAATCTGATGTTGTTTACCTCATGTACTGCTCTCACGTGTGTGCGTGAGGATTTTAATGACACTTAAACACTCCGCCAGTCACAGACGATCTGTTCTTATGTTATTTCTCCCGTCTGCAGTATATACATTCTGTGCAGAGTTTCACTGTTTGTCTTGGCACATGGTTCACAGCACAAACACATGTAGTGTTTCAAAGTTAACAGCATCTGAGTAAAACAAACACATGCTGGTAGAAACGCCACACAGTCTTAATCTCAGTTAAAAAGTAAAAGATTCCCGTAAGGTGTCACATACAGATGCTGTGTGTGTGTGTGTGTTCACTGATGCTAGTGTGGAAAGAACAGACCCTCTGTCTGCTCTGGCGCGGGAGTACGGTGGGTCCAAGAGGAACGCTTTACTGAAGTGGTGCCAGAAGAAAACTGAGGGCTATCCGGTAAGGAGCACAGACCCTGACCTCTCTCTCTCTCTCTCTCTATTGCAAAGGGAATTTAGAGTGACAAAGAATTAATAATGTATCAGTGAAGTGTGTGATTTTAACACTTCAAGCATCACCAAATGGAATCGTAATTTCCATTGATTGGAAAAACAATAGCCCCGCCCCAGATTCATTTCATTGGTTGAGTCAGTGTTGCTGTGTTAGACTGGTCAGGATGCTCAAACAAACAGAGCAGAAGAAATTCATCATTTCTTCTGTTACATTTTTACAGCCGTAACTGCAGTTGTTTGTTTCACTTTAGTTTAGTGAGTTTATTTAATGTGGTCATTATATTAATGATTTAATGGTCATAGCATATACTGTAGTTAAAGAGCCTTTTCAACCCAATGCTTTCATACACACTTTGAATATTTAAATAAGACAATAATTGAAGATGTTGCCGTGTTGTGTGATTTCTCATCTTTAATTGAATTATAATCTCTTTCTCTCTAAACAATATAAAACAGTTTAAACAATATATGACAGTAAAATGGTTTTATCGTTCTTTTATAAACAGAGAATCTCTTCATTTTTGGCATTGCTGCTTATTAGAATGTACAGACAGATCTGATCTCTGTCTCTCTATTTTCACTCTTTTTGTTTTTTTCTCTTCATCCTCTTTGTATTTTAATGCTTTGTTTTCCTCTCTTTCTCCCACTTTACCACAAAGCAAATAATCTTCAGGAAAGAATGTACTTGTATAAGCAGCGTGCAGACAACTTTCTCAGGCTTCTAGCAGCGCGATGCCCGGAAATACATTCTGCGTTCATCCGATAAGTCTGAGCTGCTTTGCCAAAAACAATTACGAAAAACTCTGCGGGAACATTTCATTAGAAAACCTTCTTTACAAATTGTCCTCACTAGGGAAACATTATCTTGATCTGGTTAGACAGTGGCTTTCAATAAACGACTTCTTGTCATGTATGTGTGGTCGCATCAGTAACTACATATTTAGTCAGTATAACAGCATGATGTATGATATCCTGTAAATGGGTGTCAGACAGCAAGTGTTTCAGAATGAAAACAGTGTGTGTTTGGACATGAGCAGCTAATGTTTCCTCTGGTTCTCTCACTGCTTTAATAGCTTGTGTGAGGCCCATTAAACCTTTAAGGGACCAGACACACGACTCCATGATTGTCATGTGTAAGAGAACGATTAGCGGTTAAATGCTAACACGCCTCCCACAGAGTGATTCTGTAGCTCAGTTGATGCAGCGTTGCGTTAGCAGCCCAAAGCTTCAAACACCAGGGAGCAGATGTACTGATAAAAATACAATATCAGTATAACTTGAATGTCCTGTAAGTCGCTTTGGATAAACGTGTTTGCATAACTATATGATTGTAGTACATCCAGCAGGTAAATATAGTGTTGTTTTGATAAAGCTGCAATACAGATATTTTGTCTGCCGGTGTAGTTGTATGTGGATGGCGAGTTTAAATTCAATGCAACTGCTGTAAGAACAAGCTACAAACGCTCCATTGTCCTCATTTCCTCGCGTACGTGATATAGTAGCCGAGTCTCCTTTCAGTTCATGTAATCATTTTTATAAACTCCCGCTGTGAATCAGGGTAAGGAGTTTTGAACATTGATGTTTGGTGTACTTGCTCAATAACTGTTTTTTGTTCATTTTCATGTATTGCAGTTTGAAATGAAAAGCTCACAGCTGTACACTGCTGAGTCACCTCTCGCCCTTTGGGTTGCTCTGATTCTACTGTTTCACAAGCATTCACATTGGTCAGCGTAAATTCCCAACAAGACAAACGGTCACTCCACATCAAGTCCACCACCATTACATCACAACCACAGTTTATGTCAGAACTTTGTAATATGTTTTTCTTCCTGTTTTAGCCTTTCTGCCAGTCACAGAATCCCAGGAGGTTGTAAATGGCATAAGCCCCCAGTTCTCAGACGACTGAAATAATGAGTGTTTTGTGGCAGAATGCAATAAGAGGCTGAAACTAATAGCTACAGTTTCAACATTGAAAATAATTAATCTATTATATGATGCACATTTCTCTGTGTGGTGGAATCTAAATGTAGACTTGGGTTGTGCCAGGCTCAATCTCTGTGTACTTAACACAGTAAAATGTTGTGTGATTTACTGAAACCCAACTTTCTTTCTTCACATCATAGAGAATTTGTGGAAATGTGTTTGATTGTAGCAATACCAACAAACAATCCATAAGTAGTCACATTTTTTAACAAATTATTTTCATTTAGAGGTAAAATATGACACAGACATATTTCTAATTCTAGTATCTACTGAACATTTTTCCATTTGGAATTAAAACTGTCCATTTATCCATTATAAGAGTGTCTGATGGAGAGGCACATACGAGCTTGTGTTTTTGGGAACTGCAATGGCCTCAGGCCTCTTCTTACACTGCAGAGCTGAGAAAAGGTTAGCCGAAGAACACATGCTCTGAATTGAGTTTAATATGGGCTGAGGAAAAGGTCAAGGAAGGCTACTGGTCCACTATGTCATAAGAGTCTTCAGCTGTGAAAACAGCACAGGGAGGAGAACCACTAATTACCCACTAACACGCTAAGATGGACAGCAGTGTCACCTGTCAATGCACACACATCCTCTCTCAAAGCCTGTTTAAATCTCACTCCCCTTCTCATCCGTTTCCATTGCTCGCAGCCACACTGCACCTCCTGCAAACAAGTGTTAATAATAATGTACTGAGCACAGTCGCATTAGCGTGCCGTCTGCTGGGTGGCAGGTGGGTCGTGTTTATGTACTGAAGTGCACCGATGCAAGACTCTCAATGGCTGTGAGAAGGTTAGACAAGATTCATTTCGTTCTGCTCCCATTTGCTTTGAAATAAGCCTCATTACAAGAGGCATTATCAGTAAAGGGCTATGAGTATTGACCACATACACACACACAAACGTATAGCCCTCTTCTCTTACACAGTTCAGATGAGGTGTCTGGAAACTGCCTGCTTTATTGTCCTCATCTGTCTTGTTTGGAGACTCGCACATGAATCCCCCAATCGCACATGAAAGCACAAAAGGACAGACGAAAAATTTTAATTTGATTTTTGAACATTATGTAATAACTAATTGTGAATACAACAATAGTCTAATTGTTCAACAGTTATAACTGTTTATAATTGCAAGATTTTTAAGGATTTTTTTTTAAGGTTTTGTTAACAAACAGCAACTGGAAAAAAGACACCAAGAGACAAAAAACAGCTGAACTTTCTCAGTTTAACATAAACAATGACAATATTTACAATTGTTTTATCAATCTGATAATTTGCCACAATAGAAGAAAATAGATACGAAGGGGAGGATTATAGAATGTTGTCATTAAACTTCTTCCAAAAGGCTTCCTAAAAAAGGTTCTCATATGCCTTCAAATCTTATAGAACATCCCATAACATCTCACATCTTCATAACCATTTTTGAAAACAAGCAGCTTGTGAAGATTTTCAATTAAGAAGTATTACTTTTTTGGCTGCAACCATGTCTGTTATTAAAACCTACTGATGAACATAAGGGACAGTTTCCACCACACCAGAAAAACTGTTATTCAAAAGATCTGGATCTAATACCATTAGCCAAGATAGATGAAGATTCTCCATAAATCTTTCAAACATATATGGCCATTTAATCTGATTGAAGGCTTTGTGGGCCTCTAATGAAATAACAGCTGCAGAATTGTTGACTAACTGGCGGCCTGCATATAATATACTGAGAAGTAGGTGAACATTACAGAATGAAAACCTTCCTAGAATAATCATTGAAATGTGTTGTGCCAACTTGTAAGCCAATATTTTAGTTTATATTTTTTGGTAAAATTTAAGAAGGAATGGGTCTGTAATTAGCCAGTTCAGTTGCAAGCTTTCCTGTTTCTCAAAACTACACAGATATCTGCTTCATACAGAGACTCAGACTGTTTCCTCTGGATTGAATCTTGTAGCATTTTCAGCATATACATTACCAGCCTCTTACTTAAAGCTTTAAAATTCCCTGATTGAAAAACTGCATTCATTAAACCTTCAAGTGAAAGTTCAGATTCCAGATCAGACCTAGAGGATCAACTAAGTTTTGGATAATTCAATTAAAAAAAAGTGATAATTAGATTCTGTATCTTTAACTTTAGAAGTTTATAATTCAGAATAAAATTACCTGCAATGCTCATTTCCTATTTGTTTATCTCCTTATTTTCCTTTTTTGCCTGTTTCCAATTGTATCATGTTGTCTTGATTGTCTTACAAGCAACCTTTCAGTTTTATCCCCTAACTCAAAATCTTCTGCTTAAGTTTAAGGAGAAGTCTACCTGTTTGTCTGTTATAGATACAATTATACACATATTTTAATGTTAAGAGTTCATTATAATCAGATTTGGAGAGTGACACTATCTCTGTCTCAGACTATTCAGGACCCATTTTTTGGGATGACTCAGATAAAATGTACAATTTTAAATGTATTCCAGAAGATTACATCTGAGACCTCTGTGTTATTAGTCTCAAAAAAACTCATCCATCTCACCAATTAAATATGACAAACACAGAGTCTTTGATTTATCTTGGGTTAAAACACCAACAGTAGATTCTGTTTGGCAAAATACTCTTTTTCAAGTTTTTCATAACATAAATGTGACTGGGCTATGATTTAACATTTTAATAATTAAAATAAACAGATGCTTTCCATTTAATTGAAAATTAATTATGTAGGAAAGTAATTAGGTGAAAAGTATTTTATTTGATGTCATTTATTTTATATTCTTTATTTTGCCCTTGCATGAGTGTTGGGATGGGGAAAAAAAATCTTGCTTTCAAAAAAGTAAACAGAAAAAAGAAAGAAGTTAAAAGAAAGAAGGAAATGGAGTATAAAGGTCATGCTTGGGTCAAGCTAGTTAGTAAGGACTCAGCTGATGTCAGTGGACTGTGGTTAATTAACATGGGTTAAAAGCCATCAGTCCTCTTGATCTGTTACTCTCAAGACTCTCATAACTACAGCTAGTTGATGGATAAGACTTCACCTGTTCAGCCTTCATGTGCATCACTGTCAGAACGAGCCAATATACCAAAATCTGCAGTCAAAGATGATTTGAATATGAATTCATATATATATATTGTCCTGTAGTGTGTTATTAAAGATCTGGTTGTAGTTATATTAGGTCTACCTCAGTTTTGGAACATCTACGCACGTTTATTTTCTTGACAACTGAGCTTACTTGTTCTTATATATGTATGTATGCAAGCACTTTCATCTCTATACTGCCCGTGTTGTCGCTAAGGTTACGGCGATGCTAATCTTAATTTAAATAATCAGACAAGCGTGTTCTCATCAACATACACACACACAAACACACACACAGTCTCTCTCTCTTAATGGTTTCTTCTGACACTTGTGGCTCCTCAGGACTCTTCGGTACGTGTGAAGGCCGTGCTGCACGTAGACCACGGCAACATGTCAGCTTGTGTGAACGGAATTGATCATGGAGGACTCTTAATAATGTTCTGCTGGACACATAGTGTGAATGATGGAAACTTAATGAGTACACACACACCAGATGTTTCTACAGAGCACCAATAAATCATCCATTCAAATCATTGTGTTAGATGTACAATTCTCAACTAGGTTCATCCCTGGACCTTGTTTTGATCTGAAGAATGTTTTTAATGGATATTTTTAGCATTCTTTTCAGACTGGTCTCTTGTGCATTGAGAATGGAGCTACAGTACACACTCAGACACTCAGACCGTGTGAACTAACTGTTGATTATAAAGGGATGTTATCAAGTTATCAGTTTTTTAAAGTTTAAGAGTTTTTTTAGGTTTAATAGAAGTTAAGCTGTATTGACAGAGTCTGTGACTGTTGAATACCATAGAAAATCATTTTGAATAAAAGAAATAAATCATTCTGGGGTGTTTAAATGATTTAATCACAAAAGTCATTTAACTTTTTTTACATTTTAGATTAATGGTATTTTAGAATAATAGAAACTCATCATTGAAAATAAATTAAAGAATTATAATTTAAAATAATATTCTAGCATATTTAATGTAGTCACCCTTTACCTAGAATTTACAAAAATGTTTTTTCTTTGATATTTTATCACCCAGTTTCTTGAGGAATCACTATTCTATGACCTTATTGGATGTTTTCTTTATTATTTGGTCCAAAAAAAAAATTTTAAGCAAATTTGTAATGGCAAATGGCTTCAAATGAAATAATGTTTAAGATGATGAGAATCATTTCAGTCAAGTGTTTCCAAACTTCGGTGTAAGTGCATCAAAGCGTTTGCATTTTAAATATTCATGTGGCAGACAATTTTCTACAAAGTGACTGTTGGTGTTTGTTGGCACGGTCTACCAGTTGATCTGAATTAGTTCAACTTGTATTGAACCCTGGACAGTTCTTTCATTAAAAAACAGCAAGTTTGTCAAATCAGAATCATTGTATCAATGACACAGCGGCTCAGAATAATAAATACTCCACCTATAACGTAATCATTCCCAAAGTTAATTCCTCCCAAAAATTTTCCACTACAGACCCCTTTTAATCTTTCTTTGAAGTATTTTATTTAGGTCAGCTGCATGTTTTTCCTGAAAAATCCTAATAAAAAGGTCCCCAGAGCTGTTTGTTAAGGATAAAGACAATAAGAAATGAAAACAGGGGGTCGGCCGACCCATTTAAACAGAGGAATCAGCTGGGCCTACACTAATTCATTCAGACAAACACAAACAGCACGGCTGGGTGCTCGGGCCGTTCAGAAGGTCTTCAGGTCAGAGATGAAGAATGTCTTTTGGATATGGAGATGTGGGTGGCGTAATGCTCCCAGAATAGGGGACAAAAATGTGGGAAATGGGGGCCTTCTTCCTCTGTCTAGATGTTTTCCTTCTGAGCTACATCATCAGATCATTTACTTTGATCCAGAAAAACCAGACCAAACTGCCTAAAAGCACTGCGATTCCTGAAATGCTGCTTAGTGGTTGCCAGGTGGACACTTATTTTAATAGAAACCAAGTCTCTTTAATAATCTGGTCCTGAGATTTTGCTCATGACTGATCTTCAGTATGAAATCCTTTCTTTGCCTGTTTTATTACTCACCAGGTGAAGTCCCATAATTTATAAAAGTAATAGCACATTAATCTTCAATGAATGAGCCCTAAGGTTTAGGTTTTATTAAAGTCTATAATATTAATAAGAGCAATAATATTAATAATAGTGTACAATAATTTTGCATGATTACAACAAATGGTGCCATAAGCTTTGCTGACTCTGCAGAGGTCAGACACACAGCGGTGGGCTGTTTGAAAAGCTCTGACCCTGTCGTCTCTGGTTTATTTGTGGAAATGATTGGTTAGCCCCTCTCACCTCAAAATTTCCAGCACCTGTATTTATTGTCCTTTTCCAGACCATGTCTCATGTAAACAGAGGCACAGGGAACAAAGATGCAGCTAATGCTGCGAATATGCAAGACTTTCTTACATTTAAAACCAAAAACAGCTCCTGGTCATTCATGCTTTTCTTGTATGAGAAGGAGCTACATAAATCTTCTTTTGTGTTACAAATCGAAGAACATCTTTAGGGTTTATATTTATGACATATAACGGAAATGTTATTTTCAAATGAACTATTACGTAATAAAATGTAGCGCATTGGTCATTTATCTGAAAGTCATGCAAACATGGCTGCTGGAGAGACTGAATGCTCCTCTTTAAAAGCCTGTCACTCACATGGCTTTTAAGTCACAGCTTGTCATGGCTTTGTTAAAGAACAGCTAACAGCAGTGGAGAGATGTGCTGGCTTCATTGAAAGCTCTTTCTCAGCGTTGACAGTGTGTCTGTGTATTTGCTCTCTCTAGACAGCCCATTATGTGCATGAGCGATTGCGTCTTGTATTAAATGGGCAGTAAAACTCAAAGTGTATTTCATACACGCTTAATCACCGAATAACAGTTTGATTTAGTGTGCGAACTGCTGAAAAATTTAATGTGTCTAATGCCTGATGACTCAAAACCATAAACATATAATTAAGACGTCTGAGACTATTTATAAAGGAAGTGACATTTTCTGAGTTAGCAAACTGCTGAGACTCACCACTCCACTAGCATGAATAAGCTCAGCTTTTTATTTCCACTGCAAATAAAAATATATCTGGCTTCCATTCAAGCTGAATAGTAAAGCTACGCTGGTCAGCCGATATTGTCCAAACAGATGGAAAACCACCAGCAAACATTCTCTCATCTCATCTTTTGATAAACACAAAGGCTGATTTCCTGTCGCTGAATTCTGTGTTTGCTTTTTGCAGCCTTGCACTGTATTGATGGAGACTGGTGTTTTTTGAACATTTATACCCCAACTCTCTGTTCAGGTGACATTATCCATCCCCTCCGTCATGCTTACACGCACACTGACGTGGAAGTGACTCTGTGCCTCTCTGCATCACTCCCAGCATTCCTGTGACACGCATGCACATGCCCGCAACCGTCTCTTGCAGTCCGTGTAAACCAGCAAGTGTTTATTTGTGTGTGTGTAATTGTGGTCTTGGGCCACCTGTGCTAAAGAGACAGCACAGCCATGTCAGGAAATGTCTGTCTAGGAAGTCAATTTTTAAAGAAGCTATTTTTAGGTTTGTATGTGTTTAGAGTCAGTCTCATAACATAAAAATAAACAGAATTTAAACCAATTCAATGTGTTTTTAGGAAGTTTAGTCTAGTTTAGTTTGTGCACACTGATGCTTTGTGCAGTCTGTGAATGAAGTGTTTTTTCCTGTTTATAAAAAGAATAGCTCACCAAAAATGTAATTTGTTTCATTTTGTAGAAAAACAGAGTCCTTCAATGACACAGAATGCTATTGGTCCCAGAATAATGACAACCCTACAGGAACATGCAAATGTGTAAACATTTGAAAAATACAGCAGATTATCAATGAATAACAACTTACATTTTGTGTGTGACTTCCATTTCTGTGACCTTTTGACCTCCTGCAGGAACAGCTTATGAACTTCTCTTTCTCTCTCAAACTCGCCCCAGTGGCCCAGCTGAGGATGGAGCTCGTATCAGGGTCTCATTTCAAATCTAACATCTGATTCCAAATCAAAAGATATTTGTGAAGTGTTGGGACTCTGAGGGCCCAGCAGGGGCTGATAAGGGCTGAATCCAAGAGGGCTGGGATTGGCTCTCTGCCCCGTTCCCAAACTCAGACATACATTCACACAAAGAAGAATGACTGCAACGGGACATACAGGAAGTGACAGGAAGTCCAGCAAAAGACAATAAGATAACAGTGTGGAGTGTGTGAGGTCCATCTCAACATTTTCATTGCTATAACAGCAGTTCTTATCCTTTCATCTTCTGTCACACACTATTTATTTGAAATACAGTATTTGGTGCTCTAACCTTGAAACCTGTTATTTCCCACCTTCTAAACAAATAAGGATCCTAAAATGCCTATGTCGACATATCCCATTGCTGGGGCTGGGAATTTTGAAGGTCATGTCTATGTCAAACCAGGACTTGCTATTGCTAGTCAGTGACGGGTGTCAATGGGGCGGCATGTTTCTTCTGAAGAGCATTTTACAGGACTAAAATGACCCTGCAAACAAACAAATTTTTGGTCCATCATCTTTACTAGAAAGACCATACTAGTCTTTCTAGTCTTTCTTTCTAGTCATACTGGCTAGACCAGCATCAGACCATCACTAACAACCCTGAATTAAATGTATGATTATGGACACTGAACTATCCAGTGGGGTACACTAACAAAAGTAACATGGTCTAAAAACACCATTTCTGACGGGGCCTTTAAACGTTTCTCTTTCTCTTGTAGAATATAGATGTAACAAACTTCAGCAGCAGCTGGAGTGATGGTCTTGCGTTTTGTGCCCTTCTGCACACCTACCTGCCTGCACACATTCCTTACCAGGAGCTCATCAGCCAGGATAAGGTACTCACACACACACACACACACGCACACACACACTCACACACACACTCATGCACACACACTCACACACACACTCACACACACACTCATCCACACACACACACTCACACACACACGCTCACACACACACACTCACACGTCTGTTGTTTAGATGTAGGTCGATTAGTCGTGTGTTTGTGTCTCCAGGTTAGATCTACTGTCGTGGTCTCTGACAAATTTTATGATCAGACGCAGCATGTTGACAGGCAGGTTTCACCTGTGCTGACCTGCCGCATGATGTAGAGACGATATAACAAATAAACGATTGCTTACCTGTGTGTGTGTGTGTGTGTTCAGTCATACACACGCACATGCACATACAAAGGGTCATAATCTACAGAGCTGTGACAGATGACAGCCATTAGTATAATAGTGATTACAGGAAGAGATGCTACATTACACTTTTAAATTATTCAGAGAGGTTTGTTGTTTGTGTGTGTTATGAATGTCAAGGCTATTGTAAGACCTGCAGAATTTCAATGTGCTTTCGAGTGCACTAGAGCACGACTGGAGAATCTACTGATCTACTGTCTGCTTTACACACCTGTTTAATACTGTAAATAATGCTCTGATGCTTCAGTGTTTACAGTTCTGTCTCTTTTTCTCTCCAAAGGGACGAAATCTCACACTGGCTTTCAAGGCAGCTGAAAGTATCGGCATCAAGCCCTCGCTGGTGAGTCTGCATTTACAAACAAAAATAATCAGATTTAAATGAGACACTGTAAGACGTGAAGAAAAATCGAGGTAAATGTGTTATTGTAGCAATTTTGAAAAAATTTGATTTGATTTAGGACATGTAAGTTTGCTATGAAATTAGCCAGACAATACGGGTCTGTTGTTTTATATTAAAAGTGTTTAAACACAGCTGTAATTATATAAAATAATAATGAGATGTAAAACAGTGTGAAACCATTTTATGAACTGTATGAAAGTTTATTGTTCACAGGCTCATAAGTGTACAGAGAAAACACGTGTATATTTTACAGTTGGTTTCAGGAAACACACAGCGATACCTAAATAACATACAGGGATTCCATATAGACAGTTTGCACATATTGAATAACTGCTTTGTGTGCAGGACGCAGACTAGCTCATTTAAATGCACCTTGTTTGCATCTGCTTTGTGACTGTGACATGCAGGCGACACAGTTCAACACTCGCTGTTAAAATGAGCTGTAAATTCAGCAGCCACTATCTGTAAGTGACTACCAAACAATCCAGAATAAATCAGATTAATCAGAGAACTCTGAAAAACAGCATTTGTTTTGCTAAGCAAGCGGCCACTGATAAAATAAATGTAAATTCAGTAGCTGTATATCAGAATCAGTGATATAACAGGTTTCACTTTATTTAGTGATTTCAGTGCTGAAATCAAGCACAGCCCTGTGCAACTACTTCTGTCTGCCTGAACATTTCTCAATAAATGGTCAAATGTCTTTGAACACAACAACAGAAACATATATATACTGTATATATTTGTGAGAATGAGATGTTTTACTTCACTTTAATCAGAAGGGTTGTTCAGAAGTTTGTATTATTGTTCTTTTGATGTTTGTGGTGATATGTCTTGGCAGTGTTGGTGGGGTTATCTCACTGACTGAGTTAACTGTCAGTCTCTCTGGCTCCATCTGAACATCAGACAGTTCCAGCTGACCCTTAACACCTCCATCCTGATGTTTTCCTGCAAAAACAAACACCAGACACAAAGCAAAGCGCAAGAATCCTGCCCACCCATATCAGTTATCACTCTGTGCTCTCTCTCTTCACAACAAGCTGACTGAAGTTTGGAGCTGTGAGACTATCATCTCATCTCTGTGTGTGTATGAGTTTCCAGTGACGTGCTGATTGTTGTAGGTTTTTACTGAGAGAGAGTGAGAGAGTATCTTATCAATAATCAACAAGTTTAACAGCATGTGATGTGTGAGCTGCGGTGTGTCTGAATGTAAAGAAGCAGAAATGATGGTCTATGAACATGATGGTCCATCTCATCTCAAAGCTACCCGCTTTCTTTCATTTGTGTGTGAATAATGGATCTTAATGGTGATGGCTTTTACCTGAGCGATTATTCTTGCCTGTATTTACAGCTGTTGGGCTGACCCCATAGCTATTGTTTTAACCTATTACACATTGATGTTATGTGAACAGCTGACTGATAAATAACTGACTGGAGGTTTATTTGAAAAATACTTTTGTGACTTCCCTACAGTGAACACAATATTTTGAGTTGACACATCATTCACAATGCTCATGTTTGTCCCCTGCAGCCGTTGTGACTCAAACAAACACAACAAGCATTTGTAAAGACGATTAAAGCTGTAAATCTGTGTCTGGATATCTGTGTGTGTGTTTAAATTGTACAAACAGTATAATGCTGATGCTACTGAAATGAGGTCAAATGTTTGGCTGCCATCACAGGTCGTTTAAAGTGTTTAGTTATAGAAGATCTCATATCCTGTGCTGGTCAGCAAAATATTTTGTGTTGCAGAGAATGAAAAAGAGTGAGAGAGAGAGAGCAAGTGAGAGAGAACAAAGGCCAGGGACATTAGATTCTTGCCACTGTCTACTTATCCTATAGCTCATATCAGCACTGTCAGTATAAGCACTCAGCATTAAAAACAAGTGTGCTGGGAAAGAGACTTGAGAGAAAATAGAGCAGAATGTGTCCAAATACCTCACTGGCTGCTGGGGACGTTTTAAAATGACCTGTAAATGTTTAATGTTTCTTTGGGTTCCTACACACCCACTGATACTATAGCAGGAAATTCCACATGATGATATATAGTCATATGGAGGAAACAGTGACAAGAATATTAAGGCAGTTAGTAATAACTTCAGAAGATGGGTGAGATGACACACACAGAAACTATTTATTATTTCAATAATGTCATGTGTTGATTCTTGCTGTCATTTTGAAGGAATAGTTTTTCTCAGGCTTTTATCATTTCAAATCAGTATGACTTCTCAAAATATCTTCTTTCGTCTTTTGGAAGAGCAAAGGAAATATTTTGAATATATTCCACATCATTCACACTTCCACATATTCCGACTGCATCTTTGCGTAACTGACAGAATATGTGCACACACAAATGGAAATTGAGAAATTGAAGGGGGAAGATAAACTTACATTTTCCTCGCACAAAGCTATTGTATTGCCTCAAAAGTCAGATGGATATTTTGATATTTTTCAGAGCGTAACAGCTCCTGAAAACCATAAGCAGCACTTGTAAAACAGCCTCAGAGAACTCTCACCCTCATATTATGGGATGTCTGTTGTTTGTTGGCTGTGGAACTGAGATCTCCAGCTGAGATACAGCCTGATACAGTGTGTGTGATATGTGCCCTGTGGATGTGATTGTGTTCTGCACATGTGATAACTGTGACCTCTTACTGGCTGTGATGCTAAAGTGAAGCTCTCTGTTCAGCTGACCTGCTCTCTTAAAACCATAATCACCACATCTCATCAACATAACATTAGCCAATGACTGGAAAATCAAATTCATATCAACTGTAAATGATGTTTATGAACAGTCTCCATCTAAATGCCTTCTCTCTCTCTCTCTCTCCAGGACATAGATGAATTGATGCACACAGACCGACCAGACTGGCAGAGGGTCATGCAATACGTGTCTCAGATCTATAAGTATTTTGAGACTTGATTTCTGACAGAAGGAAGAGGAAGATGAAAACACAGAAGCACTTTTTTGCCTGAGTTTTGTTCAGTTCTTCATACTACATACTGTACACACACAAATTCTCTATAAAACCAGCATATTACAATACACACAATCCCTGTAGCCTCAAACATCAGAAATATCTACACAAACTTATAATTTATTATAATTATAATTTATTGTCTGAAGTTTGAAGTTGCTTGCAGAGTCTGTGCACTAATACATGGTATAGTTTAATATTCACAATTTTGGAGCTGCTAATATTTATACAGACAGTATTATTGCCCAAATATATTGACATATATATTGATATACCTATAAAGTATTTTTTAATGTTTTCCCACAAGTTATTTTAGAGACTTAAAAGTCTTTACTTTAGTGAACGATGAAACTGAGTTTCATATGGTTTGCTGAAGTCGATGTAGCTTTTCATTGAAATGCTCATCTATGAAAGCACCTTACATGAGTCTATTATCATCAAACAACAAGAATATTTCTCTCCTGCTCCAGTTAATTATTTTCAGAAATGTCAGTATCTGATTAAATACTGTAAGACTGTTTAAGAAAACTGTTATTGATTATTTAATGTCTTTTGTGTTTGTTTAAATTACAACAAAATTGTAAAATCCATGGATTTAAAAATGATAATTAATTTAACAAAATGAAGTATGAATATAAAAAAATACTCTGAAACAAGTGTGTTTAGTCCTGTGCCAAATTCACAAACACACGGCCATGCAATAATCTGTTTAGATACAAATGTGTAAAGACACACTTTCTGTTTTAAAATGTAATAGCTAACAAGAAAACAGTATCAAACATGTTTTTATACTGGATTGTATTGACAAAGATATTTATTAACTTTTTACTCTTAAATGTTTTAATTGTTAACAGCTGTGTGTGATAATTTTGTTTGATAGTTTTGCTTTAGAAGCTGATGGTTAACGGATGATAATAAAGATTTTTGTTGGTGAAGCAGTGAAAGGTGTGTTGATTCAATGCAAATCTTATTTTAAAACACAGTGTCAATCTTTTGGAGTTACTCAGTAATGGCACTTCACTCACTCATACACACATCATCTTGTAAATATTACACACTATGTTTTCAGAATAACAGATGCTTTTTGAGTCCAATCACACAGGTCAATGTCTGACAAAAACAGAATCATAAATGGCAGATCACGACCATAATTTGAATGGGACTCGACAGTGTTAATATTCATGAAACATTTGGGTTAGAAAAGCTCTAAACCCTTAATATTAGTATTAAACTTCTGTGATTAATTCCAAGCGAAACGTTTAACGTATAGACTTCACTCTAACTTGGTGTTGGTGATGTTTGTTTACTTTTTATGATTAAAAATTAAAAGTTTTTAAAAGTGTAACAACATGATGTTGTATTTGCATATTGTAATAGTTTTTTCATTGTTATTAAATAATAGCAGCAGAAGAGGCACAGAAGCCGTTAAAATGTATGTGAATAACATTACAAATGATTATTTTACTTAAACACTATTAATGTGTTGCTTCTCAAGTGACTGACGCATTGTTTTTTTGTTATCAATATCAAGATGTTAGATTAAATAGGTTTACATAAAGATACAGGGGAAGGTGATGGTGTTTTTAGATTAAGGTCACCATTTCTTTTTTTTTGCCTGTTTCATTTTAAATAATCCTGCAGTATGCAAATGACTTTTTAGTATTTATGTAGTGTATACATATGGCGATAAAAGCTGCATTTATAATAATTATAAAAGGATATAAAACGCTGTTTAAAATAATTCAGGATCACACACTGCAGGGCATGTCAGCTTTCCATAACTATGATGCATAAACTACTTGTCAGAAAATCTACTGAATAGTGAAATGTATTCATTGTTGTTTCTGTGCATGTTATTTTATACTCAGTTGTATATTTTCAGCAGATCTCGAGCGGCTGGGCGTGGCATGAGCTGTGACGTACAGCGCAAGATTTCTTGCGTGTTTTCCGCGAGCTGTTTGAAAGCGCGTGTGTTGCGTGATCGCAACACTTCTGCAACATGCACCACAAAACACGCCTGGCAGCCACTTTAAAAAATTAAAAAATAACTCTGAAACGAGGGTAAGCAAACCTACACTGTCTCATCTAAATATCCTTCACCATTATATTTCTGTCTGAAATAACTTCAATGGGAACTTTGGACATCTGGGTATCAAGGTACCGCAGCAAATGTTTACGCATCACATTTACGCATCTATGGCACTGCATACTAACATATATTTTAAGCGCATTGCATCGGTGTATAACTTGCATTTAACATAATGTTGTTTTTAAATCCAACAGATGGCCGTTTTGGCAAATCACAAACTTTGGGGGACGCTGGATCATCGCAGAGGATTGATAGAGTTACTGGAGACAGACAGACTGTGTCTTAACCGCATCTGATGAAAGTGTGCAAACATGGACTCGCTGTACATCGCCATTGAGCTGGTGATCGCTCTTGTGTCTATCGCGGGGAATGTGCTGGTGTGCTGGGCTGTGGCCATCAACTCCACTCTCAAAACCGCCACCAACTACTTTCTGGTGTCTCTGGCTGTGGCGGATATTCTGGTCGGC
>JAZGTK010000296.1:54518-92685 GCA_036877625.1 Ambastaia sidthimunki
CACACACACACACACACACACACACACACACACACACACACACACACACACACACACACACACACACACACACACACACACACACACACACACACATATATAAAACTGTATATAAATGTCTTCATTCATTGTTGCTGTTTTGTGTTCAGGTATAGGGAGCTTGTCACAGGGAAACGAGCAAGAGAAATTATCACCATTTTATGGATCTTATCCTTTATTATTGGACTCATCCCATTTGTGGGCTGGAACCGCAGAAGGACTTCCTGTCCCGGAAACAGCAGCTGCTCGATACAGACGGGAAACAGCAGTGATGCTGCTGAGATGGAAACGGGCTTCTTGCGAAGCTGTTGCCTCGAGTGCCAGTTTGAAAACGTGGTGGACATGAGCTACATGGTGTACTTTAACTTCTTCGGCTGCGTGCTGCCGCCTCTGCTGATCATGTTGGGCATCTACGCCAAGATCTTCACGGTGGCGCGCAAGCAGCTGCGTCAGATCGAGCTCAAGTGCAGCGCCAGCAACGGGGAGAACCAGCATCACGGCCTCCTGCAGCGAGAGATCCGCGCTGCTAAATCGCTGTCCATCATCGTGGGCCTGTTCGCCCTCTGCTGGCTGCCTGTGCACACCCTGAACTGCCTCACTCTCTTCTACAGGCAGCTGGAGAAGCCCAGCTTCATCATGAACATCGCCATCATCCTCTCCCACGCCAACTCCGCCGTCAACCCCATCATCTACGCCTACCGGATTCAGGAGTTCAGAGTGACCTTCAGGAAGATCCTGAAGCGCCATTTCTTTTGTCAGCGGGATGAGCTGTATCTCGGCTCCAGCGGTCGCAGCCGTCACGGAGACCAGATCACCATGACCATCGACCCTCTGCTATAGATGTGTTTCTTAAAATATGTTCTGACTATGAAAAGAAATGTTTACAGACCAAAGAACTGCAAACAGGATGCGGTATTTTCAAGAAGACCTCTACAGTGTTCTTTGCTATTAATACAGATCCACTTTGCTGTTGTGGAGACCACCAGGCACTTTCAGGATTTAACGTTAAACTGTGAAAAAACGCTCTTTTATCACTACAAATATGGAAATATTTATTATATAGACATTTCCACTTTAAGACCTGACCAAGCACTAACAAACTTGAGCAGGAGCCTTCATCCAAACACAAGCACTGGAATAAACGCTCAGAGGGTCAGTGTGGCTCCACTGCACAGAGAACTCAAACCATGTATGAGATGAAGATGATTCTGTAGAACTGAGAAACATCTGCTTTGGTAAAACCTGACATGATCACAGGTTGATAGAACAGCCCAAAAGAACAGTCTAAATTGAACGTGAACAGAATAAGCCACATGCCACCTAAGAAACCAATTTTGTGTTTCTCGAGCGCTGTGTTACAACTAGAGTTGCTATAAGTGCCATGCTTGAATTTATTAGGACCTTTGATGTTTTTGTTATAATTGAGATATAATTGAGCTGGTTTAGATTGCTCTGGAAATACAGGAGATGTAAAAACTATTTAGGAACCTGTCAATGAAAGAAAATCAACCACAAAACCATGTCGTGCAAGACCAGTAGTAAAAATCATTCTACTTTATGTCATTTACAGATTTGCATTCCAAAGTGTGTTCCAGCCAACATTGATCATCCACCCACAGCATAGCTGAGCTGTTGTGTGTCATAGTCAATCAGAAGCCAGAATTTAAAGGAAATTATTCTTATAGTTAATTTGCAGTACAGATATGACATATGATCCCCAGCAAGGTGTTTGGATATTTAAGTTGCACTTGAAAATGTATGTTATACTGCAAACAAAAAGAACATCAAAACAAACGGCATTTGCAAACACGCAATGTTAGACATTTTCTTAGAAATTATTAGTTGTTCAGTCACAAAGCTGATTAAGCTGGTTTTTAATGTCACTCTTAAAAATACAGGTGCTAAATACGGTTCTTTGCAGTGATGCCACAGAAGAACTACTTTTAAGTCAAAGGTTTTTAAAAGAACCATTTCATTCTTTTTCTTTACATGGTTGATAGAACCATTTTCTACAACCTTACCTACGAACTGCGAACAGAAAAGTTCTATGGATGTTAAAGGTACTTTGTGAAACCATATAGCCCAACAAAGAACCTTTTAGGAACCTTTATTTTTAAGAGTAAGCCAGCAATGCCTGTCTTGTGCACTTATGGTGCAAACTGGTCTTCTGCTTGTAATCTGTAAGCCAATGAGCTTTCATGCTCCATATACCTCTAATGTTCAGTTTCTATGATGATTCACATGCTGCACTGTGAGTCCGGCCACAGGGGAAATTACACACGTGTACTGTGCACACGCACCAGCATGTCTTACACATCTTACATCAGCAGCATGAGAACTTGTCATATCCATTAACATGCGAGTTCTCATGACTAAATTCACTTTCCTGAGGCATTAGTGCAGTTATGACCATCCACCTCCTCCCAGTGTCCATTACAGTTCCAGTTTCTTTAAGGTTATCTGTTGATTTACCCATCAAACAAATAAATGCCTTTTAATGAAATGGTTTGCTTGAAAGATGTACTTTTACTGGTCTTAATTTATAGGGGTCCTATTATACCTTTTTCAAATGTTTAGTTTTGTGTTGGGATGCACTAGAATAAGTTTTCATGCTTTATTGTTCACAAAATGCATAACTTCATGTTTTACTTGGTTCTGTGAAGTCCCACCTTCTGAAATGCTGAATGGTTAGCGTTTCATCGGCATGGCAACAACGCACTGCTATAGTAACTCTTCTTCTTTGTCTCTGTTTTGTGTATTTAAGGGTGTGGGGTTTATTTAACTCCCGGATGTTGTGGCCACACAGTCTGGAGACACCTGTAGTCCCAACAAGCTGTTTATTGTCATTCTTAAAAAACAATTGAGGAAGAAAAAAGAGAATATCTCTCTTTACAGTGAACAGTGAGCGTTGCAACTTTTGGAAATGTATTTTATGCTCACACAGCAACACTAGACACTAAAGTTGAAAAAGTGAAAACGCATAATAAAACCCCTTTAAATGCCATTTTTTTCAGATTTAGTCATGCAATGACATTCACACAGTTTGTCTAAACATGCAAATACTTTTTGGGGTCACTGTGGGACCTTTTGGGGTCTCACTGCCACTGTCCTGCTTCATAGACTCACACTTTAACCATATGACCATAATACACCCTCTTTCCTTCAGCAGTCCTCAGATGTGATGGTGTTGCACACTGAGGTCTGATGTCTGTCTGCTCATGTTACAGCCCCAGGACATGTTTGTCATTGAATGTCTGACTGTAAACCACAACAAGAGCAGCTGACCTAAGAGACATTTACAGTGTCACCATTAGGACCGGCTAGATCAACACTCTGTACTGTCAATACTGTGACTTCAATCAATTAATCCTGTTACTGTTACAGTATATCCACTCTGATCTTCATTTACTGACTTATTTTTAAGACTCAAATGGTTCAGTGTTTCTGCCAAGTTACAGGTTTCAAACATACTTGTGAATGTAGTAACAGCGGTTAGTGCGTGTGCTTTTGGTAATGCTGAGCTATGGTGCTCGTGTGGTAAGGTTTAAGCCTGGCCTGCATCTTGCCCCAATGTTTGATGGTCTGTCATCATTATACTGTACTAAAGAATACTATATCAATATAATTCAATAGCAGAAAGCACAGAAAATACACATTTTGTATGTCCTTTCATCTGTTACCAGAACATTATCTCCTCTGTATGTCTTAAGAACATTCATCATTATCATGGAAGTCTATCATGATCATCTGATATAAATTCATTGAGGAAACAAAATAAATGGCTGATACTGACTGACCTTACATGAGTCTAATGAGACCACATTTAAATCAAGCTCATTGAATTGATACATATGTTTTGTATTTGGTAGTAAAATCAAAACAGTGTGCACATGTCACAAAATTTAAAACCATCACATTCCAACGTAGACTGACAGATCCACACTTGTCCCTGTCAGAGATGTTATATGTCTTTCCAGAATTGAAGGAGAAAGAACATTCACAACTGTGTCAATGCAGGTGGCAGTGAAATGCTTCAGAGACAGTGACAAGCCCAGTGTTTTCTCTGTTCTGTAAACTCTGAATGAAAAATGTGATCTTTGCTTTGTTACTATTGTAAGGGCTAAACTACAGGAGTGCGCCAGACATCTTGGACATTCCAATGGAGACGAATCTGTACTGCACTGTACGTGTGTTAACTAAACGTTTTATTAACGTATCTTTTTATTAATGTATGTCACAAGACAGCGTGCTGTGTCTTGTGACAGCGGTGACTCTTAAAAGGTTTTTTAACAAACCAGTGAAATGTACCTGAATATTTGTAATTTTAGTCCTGCCTTTGGAAGAGTAAAGGGAAAATAATGTGTGCTTTTAATGTGTGTTGTGATGTGTGTATTTGTCATTAATCTGCATTCACTGTGATGTGCTCTGTGTTGACATTTTCACAACAAGAAACTTTAGCATTAAAATGAAGTTGTTATTTAACGCGAATAAATCTCTGTGTGGTAAAATATTTTGTTAATAAAAGTTGTTTATATAAAACTTTATTATTTAAACTTTATTGCTCTCTTTAAATGTTTTTTTTATCCCAAGTGTGTTGCTAATATCAGTAGCTTTCTGTTTATTCAGAAGGAAAGTGTGTCTGTTATTTGTGTGTATTATGAGAAAAAGTGTGACGGTAACGTCTGTTTAAATAAACTCACACTTCTACCAGAGCTGAAGTCCTGCCAGATTGTAGTTGTGGTTAATATATGTTATATATATATTCACTTTTCTAGCTGATGTAGAATAGCACCCAGTTATCATACATGCATTTCATGAGATAACACCTGATGTCTCTGTGTCTTCTGTTATGAGAATTCAGCATGAAAGCAAATATTTGTTTCTCGGTCCTTGAGATGCAACGTGGCTGTAAATCAGTAATTATGGGCTGTTAACCACACATGCAAACTGTTGTGGTACGTCAGTTTTCACAAGTTTTACTACAATTGGGTAGAAAAGGTTCAAAAAGAAGCTCTAGTTGGTCTTAACAAAGTTATATTTCAAACATTTAGAGTCAAATATAAATACATATAAAAATATTCACAATTATAAATGTTTTTTATTGTCTGAGAAAAGCAGACAAAAGGGCTTATAAATATCAGCTGTGCCTCGTAACCTTCAAACAACAGAAACTCCAAAAATAAAGTCAGTCATGCTCAATGAACAGCTGTACATCTCTGTCTCTCATACAGCTCATACACAAACATCTGCTCAGCTTATCAGCTGTCTTTCAACAGCTCACCTTCTGATCAAAACACGCAGATTACATTGAAGAACCGCACAATTTAGAACGTTTTTATATCACAGGTAAAGTACAATGTTCTCTGTTCCAGGATCAGATGGTCATGTGTTGGCCTCAGTTTGCCCTGAGAGAATGTGGGTCATCTGCTGATCTGAGACCTGCTCTTGCTGGCACAAACCCATGGCCTGACTCAGGCAGACGGCCAGGAGGTGCTTACACTGCAGACATAGAGCAAAACACTGTATGACAAACACATTTCAATATTAAACAGAGTGATGATGGGAATGATGGAGTTCTGGAATCAGATAAAACTGCATTATTACATAAAATTACATTATAATATTATAAAGAGAAACTGTAAAAGCTACAGAAGATGTATTTATCATGTGTGAAGATAAATGCACAAAACATGCAAAGGGTTTCAATTTGTGACTGTACGTCTCTGTTGCATTATTCCTAAGTTAGCATAGCTAGACACTCATCACATTAGGAAAAAATAAATAGGATTATGTGGAACTTTTTAACTGTAAAAAAAGAAACTATTATTATTAATAAACCATTACAAATTCACCCACTACTTTCAGACAACAGGCCTGACTGCACCTGGACTCTTCCCCTGCACCCTAAAAATCCAGATCCAGTCACTGAGTCTGACCCAACAACTCTGTGTGTGTCTGTGTGTGTGTGTGTGTGATTCAGCTGATGAGAATATCAGATTCTGTTATGAAACTGTGTTGTTATCTTTTGGTAAGAGGGAAGATGGAGAAGACAGAAGAGCTTCATTCATGATGTTTTCCAGCACATCAACTACATGCTAATACATTACACAGATATAAAGAAGGAAACCGTTCCTTTCAGATCACATGGGTATATGTGCATTTATTTTTCATTTTAGCTCAATGATAAACTGTCAGAGAAAGCAGCACATTTCGGGTTGGTCTCTGGATTTTCTTTCTCAGACTGCAGGACTAAATTTAGTCTTGTTCTGTCCCCTGGGCTGAAAATCAGCCTCTCGCACCGGGGCCACACCATCAGAGGGCAAACAGTCAACAGAGACCAGAAAACAAACAAACCCACAGTGAGTAAATCACTGTTCAATCTGAAGGAACAGAAGCAGACAGAATTCCAAATACATGTTATATTTTGTCTTCTTTGCCTAATGCTCTCCTGTAAATATTATGTAAGGATAAAAAAATTACATATTATGGCAAACAGGCCTTACACAACTAACACTACATGACAGCAGAATGACGACTTATCAATGACATCACTGTCATCTATAATTTTTTTTAAATTAACAATTTTATTTTATTTTTTTCAGCCCTACAAGCAAACAAATGAGAAAGAAATGCAGAAGGAAAGAAATGCAGAAAAATAAAAACAGAACAAAATCTTTGTGTTTTGATGAAGACCCCCGGGGTCTATGTGTGATCTTTAACCTGTGAGCCCAGCTGTGAGAAGCAGGAAGAGGAAGTGACCTCACCATTAGACTCTCGTTTCTCCTCAGCACAGAGAAAGAGAAGGCGGGACAGGGGCAGTAGTGACAGGAGGCGTAGCAAGTGTACAGACGCCCTGATCCTCCCAAAACCTGATGAGTGGAGAGAAACACACACACACACAGACACACACACACAGGATATAAGATGAGTTTATGCTTCAGTTCAACAGCCAAAACAAAATTCTTATAAGGACTTCAGCTTCCAAAGACATAAACTTAGCTTTCACTCTGTCAGACATTTCAAATATGTCACAGCGAGAACCTCCAGGGAATGCTAAGAGAATCCATAAAAATCAACCAAATCCAGTCCTCTGATTGTCAGTATATAAACATACTTTCTTTTCAAGTTAGTCACTTGCTACTACACAAAACAAACTGAATGAATGACCTCATCAACATGCGTGTCACTCATTCAAAAAAAAGTCAACAAATGCAGTCAATGAAGAAAAAACTGATGTAAAAAATGCTTTTACAAACAGATTTTTACTTTCTTTTGAAAAACAAAGAACAGAAAAGGGAAAATACACAAACATATATATATTCCTATATAATAAGAAAAGCAGATCAACTTCAATTATTCTGAGAAAAGCCTTCATGTTTTTCAAGAATGTGGGAATTTGTATATGGCAGCATTTACTATCCTGGAATATGGAAACATCATGCAGAAATTGTTTCTCCAGTTGGGCGAACTGAAAATGGCTCTGTAAAATGGCTTCTTATACCTTATACATCAGATGCAATAACATCTAGAGGATGGCAACAAGACATTGAGGTGGAATACACCCGTTGACCTTCTTTGAATGCAAACCTTTCTAGATGTAGAAAATCGGATAAAAAATTGGCATGAGACAAAATGATTCTGTTCTATTTGGGTATAAGCTTTGATTATAAGCAGTTTCCAAATGGAGGCTTTAAAATTATTTCCAGACTTTGCATCTTTTTGAAAATCTTTTAGCTGCCCAGTCTCAATAGTGAAAAACATTTCAAGTCTTGAAAGAAGAGGAAAAAATGACAAACGTCTTCCATCTCCATTGTTTTGCCTTGATAGTGATGAGGTGAAACAGAGAACACTGGTATTTCTTAAATCTTGAGAAAAACTGTAATATGTTTTCTCTGGAGTTTCAGAAGAGATCTCAACCATTTTACCAATTTAGATTTGCAGATATGTTCAGTTCATTATGATGAACTTAAATTTCTCATCCATTGCTTCCAAGATAAAATGACCCGGTATGTTGATTTCATACAAAAACTATATACTATTAAGATAAGTCAACTGTGGATTCAGTCTACTTTATTTCTCTTCTTTATGGCCGTTTATGGCCATTCTGGTTTAAAACATGATACTATCATCTACAATCATCATTTGAAACTTTGTTGCCATCATCTTCTGCATGGGTCTCAGCTGCAGTACTGAATATAACTCATGAGAGTATCGTCCTGAAGAATAAATGCTAGAGCAGTAAACTCATCAGACCTCACACTCCATTATCAGGTAAGCATTGATCAATTCTCTGCTGTGTGGAGGAAAGGCCTCGCTTTGTCAGGGCTTGACACCTCATTGTGGATGCGTCACAGGAAGGATAATTAGAAACATGGAGCCAGCAGAAGCTGTAGAAGGGAAAGCTGTGTAAAAGGCCACAGCTGTCACCAGAGAGATCCTGCAGAAGATCTGAAGACTCAACGGTTGGTTACAGAACACTGTCTCATTGCAGAAAGCTGTAGCTCAACTGGTAGAGCATTGCATTAGCAGCACAAAGGTTGTGGGTTCGATCCCAGGGAATGCAAGTACTGATAAGAATGTATACCTTGAATTCACTGTAAGTCGCTTTGGATCAAAGCGTCTGCCAAATTAAAAAATGTAAAAGGTAGAAATTCACAACAGCAGCTCACACACCTCAAATGATTCTTGATGTTTTCCACTTTGTCCTGTTCTCTGGTTTTGAGAGCAAGACTCAGGCTTACAACCTTTCAGCTATCCAGCAAATCAAAATGTCTGGTAATATATTATATGGTAATAATTTACAGTTGAATTTTCAACAATTACATGTAATATGATGTAATTTTCAAATGACATTTCAAATGGATTTATTGATAAACACAGCAATATAAACAGAAATGCATCTGTAAAAGTGAGATGGGAGAAATGAATTTATTTGTTGTTAAATGCAGTTTACATGAAAAGATGGATTATAAGAATCTGCTCTGATCTTTTAGGCATCAGCTGTTTAGCTGTATCTGTCATTATCTGACCCAGCAAAATTCAGTATCTGCACACACCTCTGAGACTAGGTAATCTGATTTTAATCATCTGCTATATAGCGTTGGGCAATACATTAAATATTTACCATATGTTCCATCTGAATATCCATACAGATCATAATGCACTGTCCTTAAAGAGACTGGCTACCAGAAAACAACATAAATTGAAACAAAATTTTTTTGTCATTACTCACCCTCATATCAAGTCTGTAATATAAAGTCATGTAATATAATTATTAAACATATGTCCCTATGACTTACAACTGATTTACTATTTTTTCAGCATGCCCTCAACAACATAATGAAAGAATTTTGGGTGAGCTATTCATTTGGATCCATTCCAATGGGATATGGAATTCCAATCTGGAATGGGCCACCTCTCCTCGTGTTGCATCTCAAAATATGAGAAAAGTATGACAGAGATATTTTGCAACAATCTTGTTAAACCTCATTAGCAAACTGGCTATAGAGATAAGAAGTCTGACTTCTAGTTATATTTAGTTCCCTGAAAAGCAACATTTTTACTTTTGATTACAAATTCTCTTTGACATCATCACATCTTCAATTCATATTTTCTTCAAATGCTTCTCAGGTTGAGTCCCAGTTTCATATTTGCTCCTAAGATCTGGCCATCATCCATCTGCTAAAATCCATTATACAGTATGTTTCCAACACAACGTAAAAATGATATATAGGAACAGACTGGAACCCTGTGATAACATTAACTGGCCTCTATCTCATGAGACCTCTTCAAAAAACACATACTGTACAGTGGAGGAGTTTGGAGTGGTTTGGGAAGACCAGCATCTAATCCATCAGACCAGAGAGATGTCATTGTCCATCCTCCAGGGATTAGCTGATGTTGATTTGTGGGAAGCTGGTCAAACTTGAGTTGTAGAGTGAAAAGTTTAACTCGAAAGACTTCGAAAGACTATAAAGCTAAGGGTTGTTGGGACATGTCCTCAAAAATGGAAAATTTAAGCTTTTAAAAGATGGTGACTTTCGAGGGAGAGGTGGAATCTAAACATACTTAAGGAAATGTGACAACTAGGGGACATTTATTGGAAGAAAGCCCAGTAAGATATGGCCTTCTTTTGAATGTCCTTTAAAAAAAGGGACAAAAACCTGGACAGGAAAAACTATTTATGATTATGCACTATGAACCTATTTTAACATATTTACATTCCCTCTTAGAAAGTCCTTTTACAGACAGGGTGATTACTGCTTTTTATTACATGGCAGGTGGCTTCTGTCTGGTCCAAGCTCACTACCAGCTGGTGGGGATCTGGCAGGGCTGGTAGACCATCAAGAAGAAATGTGAATATTAAACAGAAACATTATCAATTTCTGATGAGGTTTTATTTCCAGGTTTTCCAGAAGCTGGACAGAAACAACTCATTCCATTTTAGTTGTCAAGGTGGGATTCTTGGAACGTTTGTGGCTGTCCAGAATGGTCCACCAGTTCATACCAGGTCAACAGCATTTGGTTAATCCAGCTCGTTAAACACCTAAAGTATCTGGACCAACAACCTTCTTTAGTTACTTTGAACTGAATTTTCAGCAGTGTATAGTATATTTTAGAGCTTTCAATTGTAGATACGCTTTAAATTAAACATGTATTATATGATCTTACATCTGTAAAAGAAAACACAAAAGAACATCCTGATTGGACAAAAAAAGCACATTATTAATGAATAAATCTACAGCATGGGCATTATTATATAAGAAATATAACATTACTCTGTATAATTTGGGGACAAAGAATGAATTGATTCACGCAGTACAGTTCCTCATTTTCAGGACAATTCTGTTTTTAAGACTGTAGAGCGACATCATATAGCTCAACTGCAAAAGCATGGCGCTAGCGATGTCAAGAGGGTTCAGGAGGAAGCACGTACTCATAAAACATACAGCCTAAAAGTACTGTAAGTTGTTTTAGGTGAAAGCGACTGCTCAGTGCTGAGCTTCTCTGACAGTGTCTGCTAAATTCAAATGTGAGGCACCTAATCAGCTCAAAAATCAATGAAAAAATACAAACATCACTTCAAATACAACTCCATTCGCCACCTGCTTTCTGTGCACATTCGTAGCACAGCGCTAATTGTTCCAGGCAAACAGAGCTGCCTTCAGAATCCACAATAAAGCTAACTGACATGGAGAAGAGGAACAAAAAGACCAAAGCTTCAACGTAAATACGTGCAACGTTATTTCTGCACAAATAGCGTCTGCTTACACTGTAAATGAATTAAACCACAGTCACAGAGCCGAACAGCTCGGACATTAGCGCTAGAAAACATCCCCCACACTTCCAAACCACCTTGAGTAAACAGACAGAAGACAGGAACAGACCAGAGCGGGAGATCTGTACAGTTATGCATAAAACATGAAATAAAAGAGAGTAGGAAAAGGTTTGATGTAGATCTAAAGTCTGTGATGAAGCACAAAGGGAAATACGCAGGTGGAAGTAGAGATGAAGAAAGTAGATTTCTAGAAATTGGGTGAAGGAAATGGAAGCACACTGTATGTAATGTTATTATAGAGAGTATGCAGTGCATGACTGCACACATCAATAGTACAGAAGCATTAAATGAAATGCTTGTAATAGCACCAAAACTAATTCTGCCACCTCTAATGCATTTTAAACAGCCTGCAGTTACACAGACATCTGGTGGCATTCATAATCTAGTTGTGTTTCTATATACTTTTAAACAATTCCAGTTCTTTTTGGATTGGAGAGCTTCTCAACTCCTGTGGCCTTATGGGATAGCAAAGATCTTTAGAATCTTAGCAAACACAGTATGTCAAGATGGTGTCGTTTCCTTCCTGAATACTGAGTGTTTAGACTTCCTGCTCTTTTGACATCTGCTCTTTTTTTTTTATTAGGAGCAGAAGGAAATATATATAGAGACGCTGAGTATTTATGAACATCTGTATCTTCACCTGGAATGTTAAGAGCAATCAATAATATCACTTAGACTGGTCTGAGCTGGTCTTTGAACTCAAGTGTAACTTTAACACACCTGTTACAGCTGCAATGATCTCAGTGTGAGATGTTCAGATTGTCCTATTGGGATTGTCTGATAGTCACTATAACAAAAATGTAATGAGGCAGTTTGAGCAAGTCCAGTCTTTCCCAAATTTGCAGTGTCTTTGCACAACAACCAGTCTTGCATAATTGTGTTAGAAAAGTGTTACTAACACTGGTTTAACCCTGGTCCTTAATTTAAAAACAATGTTTTAAAAAGTACACAAATTATTTTCCCATTCCAAAATACCTGCATTCTTCTGTCCGTTGCCCTTCAGTGAAAAATCCCACCTTATTAAGGCAGAATGCCGGTGTGTCAACGACTGGTCATTATTTCCCAGCAGCCCAAAGGCAGGAAAAGTTATTAGTGTCAGAACCAGCAATGACCTGCTGTTGCTACTCAGATGCAGAAAGACTTACAGAAGTAGCGAAGAGAAAAGTTGTCCACTTCCTGTTTACTAGCTGGAATAGTCAAAATAACAGACAAGGTGTCTGATATCCACAATATAATCTATAGAGTATTACCAAATTGCAATAAGGTTTGACTGTGAATAAAATCATGACGTTTAGGGCTTTACTTCACATCATGCCTGCAACCATTTCAGCCAAACTGTACTTTATTTATTTTGCTTTATTTACAATGTAACACAGCCATGAGTTCCCTGTTTCTTTTATGAAATGGATACCACACAATAACAATATTACAGTCACATTATTTTCTGTTATAGTCCCTGACACACCAGATAAGGGAGGATTTTAACATTCTGTTTAACATTTATGTAACACCACATTTTGACCTTTGTAAAAATCTCAAAACAGATCAGTTCACACACAAACTCAAACTGTAGTGCTGGCAAACCCTGGAGGCTATTTGAGGGTGAGTTTAACAGAATTGTGTCAGGCAAACTTCCATTAAAATCCACACGCTTCCTGTCACTCCACCTCTAGAGGACTGAATAAAGATGGCAGGTGGAGGTCTGTGGAATGGCAGTTGGACAGTAACCTCAGGGCAGGATGTTATTAAGCAGAGCTGATCTTAATACAGTATGACTATCCAAATCTGTCAAATCAAGTCTTTGACCCCAGAGAAGATGGGGGTGGGTGATTTTGGCTACTGAACCATTTCCTGCCCAGTACAGAATGACCTACAGAATTAGAGAGCGTCTGTTCAACCAGTCTCAAAAGACATCTTCTCCATCTCTAGCAAGTTTGTGCTGTTCGTTTGTGATGACCTCACAAGATGACAAACAGTATAATGATTTCATCAAATATTAAACTATGTCAAATATAGAAACAAAAATCACTTTTTAGTATGAATGCGCTTCAACACTGAAAAAAATGAATCCAATCTTGAGTCTGGGCACAAGGCTGAAAGCTTTTAAAAACAATTTAGCATTAGGGACATCAAAGGCTGATCATTATTCAACACAGCATTTTCACACGGCTAAATTCATCTTCCACATAATTTCACTTCTCACCTACCTGGCAAATTAATCTGCATGGTAATAACTTACACTGCAAATCCCTCATCAGAAAAAACAGTATGCAAAAGTTAATGACAGAAGATCACCTTAAAATGATGACAAAACATCTTCAAGTGCTAAAAACTAGTTAAAAATAAATGAATAAAAGTTGCAAATGAAGGAAATGTACACATTCCCACACGGTGCACTATTTCAACATCTTTTAAAGTCTTCCTCAAAAACCTTCTCACAGCAGATGTCACATGACCTAAACTCACTGACTAAACTCTTACCACAGCACTACTCAAAGAGACATAGCCCACCAAAACTTCATCAGTTAAGTAATACGTTAATATAGTTATAGCTTAAGGACATTGTTACCCATTGCCTGCAACCCCTTTATTTATTGGCTACCATTTTTATACTGTTGCATCTAGGAACCCAACTATCCAAACTTTTTTTGCTGAGCAGTAACCAGCTACGTCTCAAATGAGGTTCACAGACCTACAGAGTTCAGCTTCAACCAGCTAATCAAGATTTTTAGACTCTAGACATCCAGGCAGGTGTACTGGAGTTAAACTCAGCAGGTCTGTGGACCTCCAGGAACATTGGATTGGAGACCCCTGAACAACGGCTTTATTTTCTCATCTACAGCCCCCACGAATGTTCTCTGACCAACGCCAACGTCTGAGCTTTCTAAATGACCTCACCACGACCTACAGTCAGATCTTCCAGCACCACCCACATCATAGGAAAGGACAATCTCGGATTTCCCCATAACGCCTCCGTTACACTGGGCAAACGCTGTTAAGTTTCCGTAAAACACCTACTCATGACGTCACAAAGCAACAGCTAAAATAGAGAAACCATTACAATTAAACAAAGGAGAGAAGTAAAGTAATAAAAGTTAACGGCCGTTTTACGACCTGCTGTGATTCAGTTTTGGATGGTCAGTGATGTCTGACTGTGTTATCCAAACGTGTCATCTCTGGTTTTATACTGTTATTTTTATTCAAACAAGTAAGTACTAGTAAAATGTTTCTGTTACTTGCAATCTTAGGTATTTTCCAGTAACTTTTCTGTGTTTTTATTAAATAAGACCATGAGTCAGTGTCTGTGCAGTTGGGTGTCATGCAGAGATTTATCACATCAGTTTCTTCTTCAGGTTGTAATAGTGGATAGTTTTACTGCAAGACCTGACCGACAAACAGATGACATCATCGGGCACCACAGGAAACCTTTATCTGTAAGAAATAACATTTAAGGACTGGGAAGGAACCGTTATAGCGTCATGAGGCTTGGCACTTCTGTGACCTAACGTTTATACGGTTCAGACGTCTCTGACTGTAAATTAATCACAATTTATTTATTCTCATTTAAATCTGCTCTTTAACTTCCTGTAGTTTTTAAGAGGAAGGCCACAGTTTTGACCCTTTAAAAGGTTTTAACTCTACCTATGTTGCAGATTCTCTTCATATGCCGTTCAAATGTGATAGTGATGCATTATGTGAACTCTGAGATTAGGCTTTGTGTTTACCATCATTCATATTGTTTACAACTATTGCATTATATGATAATAATAAGTGTCATATTGGTATTAGTCCAAGTCAACATCTCACAAACATGAAGAGCAAATGTGATATATTTTGCTAACTAAAATTGGAGAGAGTGAAATTTTAGCGGAATATGTTGAAAGATCTTGTACAACAGTTGTGTCATTTTTAAAAGGGTCACATCATTGCTGGTTTTTACCACATGTCAAACTCACACCTACCTGAAAGGCCTCTCGTCCACTGGGTGATGACACGCGTGTGACCGAGCACTTATCCACCAGGTCCAACGCCTGCAGAGCACACGGACCGAACACAAACCGTAACCTGAGTGAAAGACCAAAAATTTAACAGATATTCTGATTCTACCCTTTTATTTCCTGTCCGTTAATAAACAACTAGTAAGCAAAACTGGTCTGTAATTCTTTGTATCATAAAAGGATCAACATTTTTCAACCTCGGCAATGAATCACCTGAAAATGATGTGGTCATTAAAAAGGCTTGGCCTGTGATATCAACATCCATTTATTTGGATGAGTGTGGGTCTCACAGAAGAGTAATTACTGTGGCTTTAGTACTTCCTCCTACATCAGCTGCCTGATGACCGTCACTGTGGCTTTGAGGATGCTTTTAAATCATCATTGATTCAGACACTGACGTCTGGAAATGGATTTCTGGATAAAAGCACACGTCTGCTGGAGGAAGACTATAAGCACATCTGACAGTTAAGAAGTAAAAGCTGGTGTTACTGCAGTATACCGTATGATGCAGGAATAACAGACATTTGCGACAGTAAAGTTTGTCCAGCTCAGTTTAATAGCATTTTAAACAATGCATGCACCCGTGACTAGCGAAAGGCCAGATCTCACGGTATGGCTAAATATAACTGTAGGATTTACACAACATGCCTGAATGTATTTGGACACCCCAGCAACACATTGTAGTGTATTTTCCTTCCTGTTTTCAACCTGTGAAACCTATTGATGGGATTGTGCTTTTTCTGTTATTAAATAACTAACAGGGAAATTCCATGACATTGACCTGATTCAAATCATAAGCAAAAATTGACCTTTGCACAAAATGATGGATAACTCATTAATATTGATCCGTGGCATTTAATATTTAGTTTCTCTTCATCATTTATGTATTTCCTTCAATGTGTTTCCATTTTAAATAGCTTCAGGTCTGTTTCTATATGTAAATGTAGTTCTGTAGAGCAGGCTTTTTATTGGCTCTTACTGCAAAATGTTAAATGCTGTCTCATTTATAAGTCATTTTGGATAAAAGTGTCTGCTAAATGAATGTAATAAGACTTTAAATTTTATATGCATAAGGGTAATAAGACCAGCTTTTAGGAGTACGCTAGAATCTTTCATTTTAAAATCCTGCATATTAATCCTTCCCTGCTGCTATTAAAGCCTTCAATCTGGGAAGATTTTCTGGGAATCTGGGAAAAACTGGGAAGGTTTTCCAGTAGTTGCTGGGACACAGCTGCAGGGATTTGCTCCCATTCGAACCCGGGCATCAGTGTTTGATGCATTGATGTTGGGTGATGGGTTCTGGCCAGCAGTCTGCATTCAATTCAAAGTGTTCAAGTTTAGATCTTGGCTATGTAGGTAAATTCTTTTACACCAGACTCAGTTAACTAATTTTTATGGGCTTTGTCAGGACAGGCCGTGCTCACATCATCCAATAACACACAGTTCTCTGGAATATCACTGCATACTGTAACAATAAAGTCTTATTTAATTACTGCAGCAAAACACTTTAATTCAAAGGAGGCGTCCATATACTTTTGGCCATGCAGTGAATTTATTAGCAAAGAGAAGAGAAAAAATACTCACGCAATTAGAAGGTCATCTGGTACTACCGGCCATTAGACAAGAGACAAGAAAAAGAAATAAAGTTACTGTTGGTTAAAAGCATACCACGTTTGATTACAATAGCAACAGCTTGATCAATCTTAACAAGTCTAACGAATTTTAACCCTTGTGTGGCTTTCAGGTCCATTTTCAAAGCTTATTAAAAGAAAAATGCTGTTAATTGTTTTGTTTTTTTTCAAACGAACTCATTGACCTTTTCTTATTTTTTGAACAACACCATTTTTACTGGCCACTGTATCCCTGCCTAAAGATTAATTATATTCATAATATACAATATATGCTGTCTGCATTGCTTTTAATTGGGATAAATTACACATACTGTATGTACAATATTGTTTTTATTCTCTGTATTTTTTGATAACTGAATAATGCTGTGAGTTTACCAGACCCGAGTCGCAAAAACACGACCACCATACAAGAGTTAAAATGACATTTATCAGGCTCAACTGTACAAAAACAACTAGGAGAAAACAACAACTAAACACTTTATTCCAGAGTACACAAAAGCAATTATCTATCAAACAGTGTATTTCAGTTGTTTATGTCGGTCACCGTAGTTCTCTGGAGAAAGACAGAAACAAGCACAAATTTAAAAGACATCTCAATGTAAAAACACTAGTTTAATCATTATGATCTCTGTTCATGAGTCCCCTGATACTCTTCTCTGAGATCCACATTCCAGCAGAATAATGTCATTATAATGTCATTTAGACCCAGATGTTAGGAATTAAGTTTTGTCTGCACATTCACAATTTCCCAAAACCTTCATCTCAAGAAACATATACATTTATTGTAGTCCAACACTGGCATCTTCAAGGCCATCTATATGCTAGTATGCTCCTAAACATTGGCAAACTTTATTGTAAGCAGACATACAAATTTAAAAATACAGACTACAAAAAATGTGATGACTCATGCTGCACTTACTCATGTTGACCAATGAAAGAGCTCCAGAATGAGCTACAAATTCTTTTCCACAAATCATGTTTTTGGTTGTGGAATAAATTAGAAAGGGACAAGCCATTCAATATATCCTGTCTCAGTTTACTGTATCATCAGGAATACAACAACACAGGTAAAAAACAGCTGTCATCATGCTAGTTTAAGCAGATCTTGAGGCCTACAATAAAGATAGAAAACAACTATATACTATTAAAAGAAAACAGTAGTACTATATTAATAGTACTTTAAATGCTTTCATTTTAAGATAGTGAGAAATATTGGAATCAACATTCAGTTTTGATATACACACTTAAAATGTATTATTTCTCTTCTGGACCAACAATACAGATGACACATTTGGCATTTGTCCAATCAAATGCTCTGTAGAATGAAATTGTCCCTCCCAAGAGTAACACCTTCAGCCAACAAGCATAAAACAAATCATTCACTGTAACTGTAACCTAACTAAAGCTTTCTCAAAGGATAAGCTTGTGTTCTCTGCATTATATTTCTGTTGCTTATTAAAGTAGTGAAATAATAAAAAATAATTACATGTTCCTAACTCTATATTTCATTAACATTATACATGGTATGTTGTATTCAATGCTGCATCGACTGAGAGCTCTTCTATGAGCCATGACTGCAAGTGAATAATGTTTCCCAACCTGGGTTAACAAACCTCAGATGCTATCTCAACAGATTCCAATAAGCGCTTAAAAGATTCTGTTGCATCAAGGAAATTACTACAGCCGACCAAATACTAACACACTGTTTTGTTGTTTTGTAGTTTGTACAACACGTTTATAAGCGTTCAGTAGGTGTGTAAGTCAGTCTTACTCTGGTTCGTCTCTGAGTATGTTTTCTGAAGGTCTTTAAAGAGCTGCTCGGCCACAGACAGCAGAGATGATCCCATCACACTGCTAACGCAACAACCACAACATGCAACTCAAATTAAACACAGCTAAAGTAATAGAAAACAGACATCATCTGTCCATTCTTCTTATGGTGCAGTTACACAACTACAAATCTCTTGAATTAATTATGATGAATTCATCTAAACAGAAGAGCCCGTCATAGACAGTCACCAATAATGCTGAAATGTTTCTATTCGTATTGTCCACTTTAGTAACAGATACACTAAACAGAAGACATTAAAGTACAGATCTACGCACTGTATTTGTTCATGTATTTAATTAAACACTGTTACGAGGCCATGAAACCTTTTAGAAGGAACATTCTCGCTTATTTACCTTGTTCGTGTTTCCCGCGTCACCGGATGTCGTTCAACGTTCGAAAGGAATTGTGGGATTTGTAGTTTAAATAACTCGAACGTAAGAGCGAAGGGTGAACTTAAAGACAAATGGAAGAGGTATTTTATACGTTCTGCTGTTGTGAACATTAAGTTTCCAATGTAGGCTTTAAATGTTTTATTTGTTAATTTGTCAACATAATAATAAAACATGCATAACATAACAATACATCAAATACATTATGTATTTGATGTATTACTGTTTCTGAAATGCATAATTAAAAAGTATATTGTCAATAGATTTAAAAAGGTCACATAAAAGAAATTAAAACCACAGTAAACAGGAAATCGAAAGCAACTAGTAAATATTACAATGTTCAATAAAATGGTCTGGTCATGTTTATCATAAGACAGAGATATATCGCCATCTGCCGTTCGTTTACAGACTTGGAAAAAGGGAACGTTGTACCAACCATGTTAACTTTATCTTATAACTAGTAATATAATAATATTAGTCGCTCCAATAAATAATAAATAGTAAAAGTCACCCCAATAGTATAGGACACTTAAATCACATGACAATAGACATTATCGAACAATATTATTTTAGCCTATAATTTAAAACCTAGGAAATTTGCTTTAAGTTTTCGATATGTGGTTAATGAATTGGGCGAATAACATTAAAATTAATTAAATACAAGTGAAACATGTCTCGGCCCGAAAATATATTTATAATATAATAATATTTATTAAAATATATTTATTTTAAACGGAACCAGAAATTTTTAGAAATTTAGCAACCGCAAGGGAACCGCTGCAGTTGTAGCTGCTGCCAACAGACCCCCTATCCGGGCGTTGGGGGCGGAGGGGGGTGAAGCCTTCAGTCGGCATCACACCATCTGCGACGGCTTGCCGGTGTCGCGCCTCTCCAGCATCTGTGATCGGGTCTTATGGAGATTCATGTAGTCGTGCCACATGAGGAACACCAGCAGATGCAGGGATTCCCCTCTGATCACCCTGATGTGACAGCATCGCCTTCATTAATGGAAATCGTGGGTGCTTCTGTTTGTTTTGATCGTGTCTTGAATGGGTGACTGCGGGTGAGCCGGTCATAAACAAATGAGATTGTAGTGCGTCATATTTGACAATGGCAATTGTTTCACTGTAACATTTTTAATCTGGCAAACTGCTTAAATATGTACCTTATTTTGATCTAAGAAACATATAGGCCAAGTTTTTGAACTATAAATAAATGAATATGAACTATAATTAATAATGTAATTGTAGTTTGGGTTACCTACAAAATATCAAATCAAAGGGTTAAGGTGTGACTATAAGTACGTTTTCGTTTATCAGGAATGTAACAGTATAATAATGAGAAAACTAATACCCTTGTCGTGAAAACAATTTCATCTGTTGTGAACAACTTTCTTTATAAAGATGAACGTTGCTGAATATATTTAACTGCGATCACTGTTATTTTAACTGGTTTACAGCTATAGTAAAGATTTGATGACACTTACATTTAACAAATACAGGTAAAAAACAAAGGTTTTATATAATTAAATTTGTCTCTAAAACTTATACTTACTGTGTTAAAATCCCTGTGTGACAACTAGCCTTATTCTTTCCTGTTTGTTCAAAGCAAAAACTAGGAGGTGTCAACAATATAATAAAGTTAAATTGTTAATGAAAATATTTTAAAATCAGTTGATAAATCAAAAATACCCTTCAACGAAACAAAACAAAAATGAAAGAGATAATTTAGAGATTCAAAACCAAATAACTAGTAACAAACAACTAGTGTTACATTTGCCCCAATTTATTATAGGGTATAGTAACCTTGTCAGCATATTTAAAATATAACATAGATATTTACATCAAATGATCAAAAAACTTATTTAACTCCCCATTTAAAGCAAATTAATCTTCTCACCCTCTTCTGACAGGCCCCATAGAAAACCCAAGATCTTTCAGTGCTTAAACTACACTTTTATTTATTTTACTAAAAAGGGAGAAAAAAAGGTCACATCAACATTCATCCTTATTAATACAGTATACTCAATATCTTTCCAACAGAAATAAAATACACGTTTTTTAATTTCCTTTCAGTCTTATATTAAAATATCAAATAGTTTGCAATCTAACAGTGCTTATGAAGTACATATTACTGGCTTTATAGCAGAAAAGTTGTTTGTTTCCTCCCCACTGCCGGCGTCTTGAGCAGTGGAGTCAAAACAATATGAATTAAATAAAATTCAAGAGCAAATGTATGTTTGTGTCTTAACCTGCCCACTGTTTATCTGACAAGCTGATCATGCAAAAAAGGGCATTAACACATCGTTCTACACACTTCACTGAGTTATCATCAGAGGACAAGTTTCCCCAAATCAAGAAACAAAATTTCCATTTTCCAAGTACTGTATAATCTCACTGTATTGCATACCATGACTTGTCCCAAAACTGGCTTAAATGTTAGAGTTTGCATACCTGAAACTCTGTGGTTTACATGTACTTATACTTATACAGGCACAATTAACAGTGTATGTTCGTAATAAATAGGACAATTTTTGGCCTGAATTTACTCGGACTAGGGAGGTCTGTGAAAACATTGTTTTGTGCAGCAAATGAAATATGGCCCACAGGAATCACTCACTTATTTTGAAAAAAAATGTGTTCGCTTCATCTCACGTACACAGACACGCACACACAAGGCTCACTGCCCTTGTACCACATGCACAAAAACAAATAATATTTATAAAACATGTAAATGTTGCTGTTCGCTGGAATGTCTCCTAGGAAAGAGCTTAATAGCAGGTCGCTTCCAGCTCTGAACCGAGCTTCAAAGAAACCGACGCAGGCATCCCAATTCTGAAACTATGACGAACCACAACCCACACTGTGTGTCAGGACACCTTTGTGAAAAGTGCAAAATTTGTAGGCAATGCTGCATCCTGGACAGGCTTCAGTTGGTCCTTCTCAGTTCTTCATCGCATTGGGTGCAAGGCCTGACTCCATTTACACATAAACATGACCAGAGACGACAGACGCAGGGAAAGGTGGGCACAGTATATCCCTGCTCCGTCCTGAACCCTTGGTTTTGTACAGAAAAAGACAATGTTTGGGAGGACTGGAGTCAGTTGTATGGGGTTAGACGTCAGTTGAGAAATAGAGTGTGTTCTTCTTCAGCTCAGAGAAGGAAATGGGCGGATGCTGCAGGTAATACAGCAATACCTGAACCTGTCACACAAACAGCAGGAGAGAAGCTTTAGATTAATTACACTGATGAAGATTAACATGATTCTGCTGTTAAAAACAGTCAAGGTCACATGTGAAATTATGTTTCATCCAGACCACTAGATGGTGCATTGCGTGATCCTACTGAGACAAACTAATAAAGACAAATAAAGGTTTTTAACATGAGAAGCCCAGATTTAGGAACCTCCAAAGTAAACAGGCTTAAAAAAATGTTTTATAATTTAAAACAATATTAAACAAAATAAAGTGAGCTTTAAAGATACTGTAACCAAGAAAATGTTTTATTGAGTATGACTTTTATTTATCAGTAAATATTTATCAAAATAATATTTATAAATAAATATACCCTTTCAAACAACCAGCCCCTGAACTGCACGCAAAGGATTGTGGGATACCACAGGCAGCAAAAGATGCATCTATGCTGCCTTCAAAAAACGACTCAACAGACAGAATGTAACAGAAACACTGAATACAGTGCAAGATGGACTAGTTGCCTGGCGAGAAAACAATGTCCAATTGGTCTCATGGTTTATACAGATACAGTGATAGACATAAGAGAATAAACACATCATGTTAATGAGGTCCAGTATCATCTCTGAGGTCAGTGTGTTGAGACAGTAGAGAAACCAGAAAGTAAGTGATATCACATCATATATCACTGTAATAATGATGTGATATGTAAACACTCTCAACAGATGAGTGGATGTGCATCTTTAAACTGTCAAACACACTGTCATTGTTTACACTCCAACCCATTATAGTCATGATGTAGGAGAACTGCAACAAACAGACAGTGTGTGTGTGTGTGTGTGTGTGTGTGTACTGGATATGTGCTGGGCAAGACTCCAGCAGTCTGAAACAGCTGTGTGATTATTTATAAGTTGAACAGCCAAAAGACTTTTAGTCTACAGGAACCAAAAGCAACACAGTGTACGAGCAAGAGAAACACACACAGACCTAAGAAGTTATATCTGTAAGGACCTCTCATAGACACAATGCTAATATAATGATATTTACTATATCCTACCCCTAAACCCAACCTTAACAAAAAACCTTGTTTTTATATTTAAACCAAACCATTTGGATGATTAAAAAGCATTTAACATATTGAGGGAAGTTGTTTTTGACATGTTTTACTATAGAGAGATTTTCCTTCAGAAGTGTTAAAATGTTGAGTCTGACCTGTGCCATGACATCATGACTCCAGATGTCAGAGGCCAGTGTGATGTGGGCTTTACTGCTTTCTGACTCTGAGGGTCTCAGTAGGGTGGGGCCAAACACTGTAGCCAAATTATGCAGAGACATCTTATTGACAGGCTCCTTCTCTGCCACCCTGGAGAAAAAGAAAACAAACATTAACAACCAAACCGAACAAGGAGGAGAACAGTGTTTATTATTGGTCGCTACATGAAGGTTTACGTGTGATGTGTGCAGCTGACCAGCAGGTGTCGACAGTGAGAAGTACTGATGTTTCAGTACAGTGTGCTGGGCTGTTCCTGACCTGTGCTGTGATTGTGGGCTGCAGTTAGCTGGCATTAACGCCTCCAGATACATTATTTGTGAGAGTGTTTATAAACCCGAGACCCTCTGTGTTAATTACTGACTTTTAAAGCACATTAGTGTGACCTGCAACAGCTTGTTCACACATTTTATAAACAGGTTGCTGGGTAATTATGATGCCAACTGATGGTTAAACAAAGCTTTAAACAATAAAAGCACAATGACATCATTGTAAAATTCTGTCCTTACTAGAATTTGACCTTATTTGACAGTATATATTCCAATGTGATGAGGTTGAGGATAACACACACGTTGTGGCTGCCAGTGATGTGAGGAACATGGTGAGATTCCTGGTTTTGTATGTTTGTCTTACCGTTTCAGGTGTTCCAGCAGGGTAAGGAACGTGATGAGATTCGGGTCTGGTAGCGACCGCAGTAGATGCATCATGCAGTTTTCTTTAGCTGCAGGATCTGATAGAGCTGTAATGAAGAAGAGTGTGATGAAGAGTCTCAATATTAAACTTTCTCTCTAATCACCCTCAATTATTCACTCTATCTCAAAGATTCTATCAAAGATTTAAATTTTGTTTAATTGAATTATGTTACTACAAGATTACAGGTTAACCATGTCAGTCACCATTCCCTTTTATTGTATGAAAAGAGATGCAATGTAAAGTAAATGGTGACTGGGGCTGTTAGTTCCCCTCAGTTCCTAACATTCTGTCTTTTGTGTTCCACAGAAGAAATAAAGTCAAACAGGTTTTTAGGTGGTCTGTCCCTTTAAATGACTCTGTTTGCTACATCTTATATTGTGATTCTGTTTTAAACCTTGCTTAGATCTTAAAACATGAAATGTGAAAGAGTTGAAAGGTGAAAGGTCATACCGATGCCCTCCATGAAGGCTGGGTACAGCCGGTCCGTGAGAAGAGGTTCAGGCAGTTCCCTGAAATACAGCTTCAGCGTCCCTGCTATAGCGTTAATGTCCATATCACTCAACATCACCAGGATATCTTTGGTATCTGAGAAGAGGAGAGACAGTCATAATTAAGGCTGAAAGTCACACACAGAGAATTGTAAATTCAGAGCCATAACATTGTGTGACATAATACTAAGTATCTGCTGTATGCTTGCTCACTACACTGCTCTGTTACTCCCTGCAGAATAAAGAGTGTGTGTTTATAGAGTCAGCTGACAGCTGGAGGGACGGGCCCCGTGTGGCCTTTCCCACAACACTGATGCTGCTTTTAGACTGAACACACAGGCCTCCAGTGACCTCATACGACCACATAGAGGAACAGAGACGGCTGGAAATAACAAGACTCGCTGCAGAACTAAGTGTACAGCAAGAGATGAACATTTCAGCACGTTTGACTGACTCAAGCACCTGAGGGGCTATAATTTGTGTATGTACAGATACATTAACTTGACGTTTGCTTGTTGTGTTTGGCCACATTTCGGCACTTTTGCCGCACGTGAACTGAGAAAAATTACAAAGGTGGTTGGTTAAACTTTCTAGAGCCTGTCTGAAGACCCTTTACCTCTTGTAAAGCGATATTTTAACCAATCACAGATTAAAAATGAGGTTCCATTTTCACACATTTGTGTCATGTGATCAGTTCTCCCTGTGACGGCAGTACTCGAGTACTCTCAACCATCACTAGCGTGAGGTGTTAAGTGTTACTGGCTAAACGGCTCTTACTGGAGTCAAATGCAGCTTTGAGGGCCTGGATGTCTGTAGCCACTCCAGAGATCCGGTAAATTCCCACTTCATCAATCCCTCTCTTCTCCACCTCCTCAATGCACTGCCGCACGATGTAAGGAACCTTTGAGCGCTCGCGCCTGAGGGAAAAAAGCACACACAAATCACGTAACTAGGAGGAAAATCGTTTAGGTGCTTCTATGAATATATTGATGTGCAGTGAGGCTAAACTCACTATAAAAAGACATTATGTAATGCTTTTATTTTGTGTATTTTAAAGGCTTGATGTTGTACTTACTTTGTTACCACGCTGATCTTGACTCCAAACACGCCGCTCTGTTTTTTAGATGGTGTCCGTTTTAAGCTCAAGTCACGACTTGTAAACTTCATGGAGAACTCCACTTTAATCTGAAGAGAAACCGTTATTAACATGTAAAATTAAACATTCACAAATTAAAAATTAAACATTCACAAATAAAAAAATTTGAATAGGGCAATAATAGATAAGTATCAAAACTTTTTGATGAGAAATGCGTTTGTACCCCATTCATTTCTATGACATCCATGTGCCAGTTTTTGGACTGCACAGTCTGTGGGTCCAGCTATAAAAAAAGAGAAAGAGACTTTTAACAAAACAATTTTTTAAAACATTTTACAACATTCTTTATATCATGGAGCGAGCGAGAGAAAGAATTACTCACTGGATCTACTCAACTGATTGTAATTGAACTAAACGCACAAAACCCCAAAACATTTTTCTTTTCATGTACTGTCATCAGTTTGATCTGAGGAGACCAGAGCTAACAAGAGCCAGCAGTGCTCATACAGTTATAGACATAAATGAAACTAAGTGAAAGAAATCAATCTGAGAACAGTTTAGAAACAGACACAATTTTGAGTGTTTCTGGACATGAATACATCAACATGCACCTGCACTGCTGTTCTCTACACAAACACACACAAACACACACTTCCATCTGAACAACTAGTGTTATTTTTGGTCACTGCTCTTTCTTTCCAATAAAAAGAACACAAACATCTATTCTACTGTAAGTTCCCAGACGGTCTCTTCTAAATACATCACTGGAAACATCTTTGTTGTTATTAAATGTTTGGACTGTAAACATCTGCTAAATTTACTCCAGCACACTGATGCATGAGAGCAAAACTGCAAACATTATGTACAAACACAACATGAGTCAAAAACACAAGAGATAAAAAGTCAGTTTGGTAAAAGACACTGCAGTAATTTGGTGAACATGGACATCATCAGGAAGAGAATGAAAACATGTACATTAAGAGATGTGGCCATTTAAGGTTCCTCTTACATTAAACACCAAAACAAATACCATGATTAAGCAATCAAATGAGGAAAAGCCCACAAACAAAATGACAGATTTACTTAACCAAAAAAACAGAAATAAAATAAGGAAGGTGTAGTGGTCAGAGTTTTAATTTCCTATGATATAAATGGGTACATAATGAAATGCATCATAAAGACTTTAAAGTTTTTATAGTATATTTATAGTAAGTTCTTCGTTTCTCAAAGATGTTTTTTCATCCTCCTCTCCTTCATTTAAAGCTGCATGGTCCTTTTCCACGACAATTAATATTTGCCTTCCAAGATGGACTATTTATAGCTGCTTTACCAGCTGGAAAATCATGCCCTTTTATGGAACTATGTCACAGAAAAAAAGGAAAAGGAATATATTTGGATATATCAAATGAAACAGGATATATTACATGACATACTGGACATGCCAAATGTGTGTTCTCTACCTCTTACAGCATCAGTGCAGTGTACTGAACATGGTCAGCCACAGGGTGTTAACATGTTTAGTAACATACAGAGGAGCAGAACAAAGACAGAGAGCATTTAACATTTTGCCCTAAGAAGCAACTAGGTTAGTCTACAAAGCTACATTTAGAAGTGGGGATCACGTTCTGGTCAACAATCAGACGCTGCTCATTTACAGACTGTTGTTGGCAGGAGGAGAGACTTTTAACTTTTAACTAATGTTTGTTTTAAGACGTTCCCATGGTAACTCGTGAACTGAGCTACTGAGAATGTTGTGAGCACATGTTAACTCTGGGTTACATTCATGAGGCTGACTGAACTCTGAAACTGCATTCAGGAACCAACATACCCTAATTAGAAAAGCTTTGGGTTAATTAATCCAGAGTTCAGGGTTTAGCTGAGGAAAAGTTAACCCACTAATGCTTTCTGGAATACCCCCGTAGACCCTCTTTTGTGGGTGACAGCAGCACTAGTCTCACATGTTCTGTAGGTGCTGCAGAGCTTCTGTGAGCATATAAGGAGAAATTACTCTTGATAGACAGTGAACAAAATCAAAATAACACAACTCTTACAGAACACACACACACACACACACACACACACACACCCTTTCCCATGTTTAAAAGCATGACACAAATAAGATGGATGATGGGAATGATGATGGATTTCCACTCTGGGGAAACTAACCTCTCATCGCTCAAACTAACCTGTCAATCAAACACTAATGTAAAACTACATCTCCACTGATGTCTGTTAGAAATGAGGTCTGCTCTTATTGTGCTGGTCTAAAGTAGAACTGAATCTTTAAACCAATTTCATTAACAACAGAAGTAAAGCTCACTGACCCATGAGGCACCACATGCCACCCAAACTTCAATAAAACAAGCAGGAAAACATGCTTACATTGAATCACACTTAATGAGAATGTCTGTCAAACACACATTAAAATAGCATTAGCTTGTATCTCTAAAACCAATTCAGTACATATAGTGTGCAGTTAGTGATGGACAGAATTCTTCCAGAAGTTTTATGGAATGCTGCTGCTCTGGTAACAGAGTAATAAATGTGTATTTTGAGCTCATCATTTAGGTCGTGTGGGAGCCCAGTGTTCACATTGTGGTTCTGGAGTGAATCCAGATCGGTTTAATCATTGGTAACAGGCTGCACTTGACAATTCAAACAATTACTCTGTATTTAGCCGTCTAGTTTACATGCAGATCAAAGCTTCGGCTACATTCACAGTCAGTGTTTGGGAATGACTACAATAACACAGTCAATAACAGGTGGGATTCTGTTGTCATAATCAAACTACAGCAAACGAGAGCTGATTAAATAATAATATAAACAGGTAACCAAACTCAATTCTTTTCTCTTAACTCACCCTGAGCCAGTAATGCAAGACTCAGTGATAGTAAAACCCAGCTGAATATAACCGTAGCACTAACAGGAGTGACATCCATACTCTGCAGCGTGAACATAATCTTAAAGTAAAACCGCTTTTCTCTAACCTTTCAGTGTTTCTCAAAGCACTTTATTAAAAGAATATGGAATCAAATTTTCAAACATATCTCATGATATGTTTGAAAAATCCTTTAAAGCAGCTAAACGGCTTTAGAGCCTCAAAGACTCATCCTGCGGTCATCTGCCCGGTCCTTTCCTCCAAACCTATTAAAAGTCCCTCCAACAAACACCACTTTTCCCTTTCCTTTGGGAAATCTGAAAGTTTGGGATAGAAAAGCTCAATTTAATTGTCTTGTTTTAACAACATATTGATTCCTAGCAAGTCAGACCAGATGATCATATTGGAGGCGGAGTGAAGGTCACAGTAAAAGTCTTTTCATTGCTGGCATGGGCTCATGATCTTCAAGAAGATACCTTTAAAATAAAATAGACGATTTCTTTAAAAGGAAAGTTATTTGGCTCTATATTTGTTATTATGGATAGATAATCATACATTTTAAGGGCTGCTTAAGTGTCCAAATACTGGAGTCACTGGTAACCAATGTTTACCATATTCAGATACCACAATGGTGTTTTATAAGTGGATGTTTAGGTGTGGAGCAGAGAAAAGAGCCACAGAAAGCACATCTCACTCTGAACTCTGGAGATAAAGATTTCAGTTTTCCTCTCTTCTCTCCCGCTGTCTCACTGAGCAACCCACCACACCCCCCCACACCCCCAGCCCTCTGTTGTGCCAGACTGCTGCTGAATGGAGCAGAACACAGTGTCCTCTCACAAACTCTCTCTGAGTCTCCAGAGTCAAGTGTTAAACCGTGAGCAGATTCTGCATTGAGGCTCCACTCAGTCAGGAAGAATGTGCTATCAGTTCATTTGTAGTAAATACAGTAAATGATCATATTATAGGAGGTGTCCAGTGGCCTGCTGGTTAGAGTCGGACTTAAGCAGAAGGTCACTGTTTCTCAATGCCGGCAGGTAGCAACTGAGATGCTCTTGACCAAGCCTGTGTTGTGTGTGCTTACTGAGCCAAAGTGTGTGAAGTTACTGGATGGATAAAATGCAGAGGACAAATTGTGAGTATGGGTCACCATCCATGCCAACATGTCACTTCACTTCAATATGCATGTGGCACAAAGACCTCATTGTTTTACTGTTTTTAACCTCATTGTTTTATTGTTTTAGAAACATATGTAACATTAGTGAACACACACACACACACACACTGCTGACAGACACAATGCACACGGTTACTCTGACCTCAATGGCAAATCAGGTTTCCCTCTCACACACAGACAGAGAATGTGTTTAGAACATGGGATGTATAATGCAGGTAATATCTTTAGAAACACGCTCACAGCTTGTTCCCTCTGACACGACTGCAGAACTCTGTTTGATCAAAGACAAGTCAAATATTTAATCTGCGATTCCTCAAGTAGACAGAAAAAGCCTGATGCCATTTTCTTTCTTTGTATGTTCCAACATACAGATACACATACAGTACAAATGTGAATGTGAATTCAAAAGGAATGTGAACACTAAAGTGAATTCAATAATTTGTGTTCAAATGAGGTTTGGTATTATGTAAAGAAGCTACTGAGCTCTTATCCATTTCTGATGATGTAACCTGACTCCTGTTTGAGCAAAGACAGATGTAAGCAACAAAACCTTTAAACTATTTAAATGTGTTGTGTTTTATTTAAACTCTAAAAGCATTCACTCAGACACACACATACAATACCAGCAGCACAAAAATAAACAGCCACAAATAGTTTGTTTAACAGACTCTCAATAAAATATCACCCTGTGCTTCATAATGTGCTGACAGTCCTGTTCATCGGAGCAACACAAGGTTAAATGTTAAAATTAAGCTTTAAAATACAGGCAGAATTACACAGTGTGTCTAGGCTGGCTTGTACTCTCAGAGTACTCTTGTACTCTGTCTTGGCATTTAGAGGAAAACAGTGTTGTTGTAAAAAGCCTCGACTGCAGTGATATTTAGAGATGGAGGTCAGACTGATGTTTGTGTTTGTGAGCTGGTGTCACAGACCAGGGCTGGGCTGACCCCTGGGTCTCCAGTAAATACAGGAAATGCCAATCATTGGCTGACTCATACATATTGTCTTCAACATCATCAACAACAAACTTCAGTTTCCACTCACTCACCAGATTACATGGCTTGGACCAGCTTTGTCCAAGCAGGTCAACTGTTTGTTTCACCCTTGCACCAGCTCCACCTAATTAGCCAATTAGTGGGAACTGGTTCAGGGTTGGTGGGGGTTCAGTACCCCCTCGTGGGGTCTGGTGCCCTCAAATTGGCAGCAGAAGATTTATGTAGCCAAAAGAAGCCATTAGCATATAGCTGGCATTTAAAGGCCTTTAAAGTGGAACAGGGGTCATCTGTGGTTCACTTATTAACACGTTAAGACCAGGGGCTCCATTTGTGAGCCAGTAAAAGCTGGACAGAAGGTAGTTACAGGACATGGGTTAGTCTCCTGGGATTAGCACCACATATGCATGTTCTCATGCATAATACATCTTTCACACATACTCTCCCACCTGCTGTTCTGTATGTCCAGTTTTCCATCTGAAACAGTGATGTATGTAACAGGTCTAAGATCAGATCAGTACGGTAAAGCAGAGTTTTATCTGTAATCTGTCCCTACGGACAAACCTGGGTCAGAGTTCTGACCCAACAGAGCAGAGCAGACGCAGGACTGAAGCCGAGACCTAAACGCTTTGATCCAGCATCCAGAAATCCTATTCACATGAACTTCTGCTCAGAGTGCTGGCAGGGCAGATAGCCCACAGAGACCCAGATCTCACCAGCTCACTACAGTACACACACACACACACACACACAAAATTACATGCAGTGTCTTAGAACACTGATCTCATCACAGCAGGAAGATCATTGAAGAATTTATCATGTGACTAATTTCTTTCTTTCTTTCTTTCTTTCTTTCTTTCTTTCTTTCTTTCTTTCTTTCTTTCTTTCTTTCTTTTCTTTCTTGAACAGATTTTTTTTAAATATTCTACACTCATTACTCAGAAGTGAGAGATCTCTCAGGGAATCTAACTGCTGTTCCATTACTAACGTTTAGGGTTTGGCAAACTCATGTCAGTGATCAGGAAAACCCTGTTTGGTGAAGTATTAGATGTTCATGTCTTTTACTCATGAGTGATTCTAGATTCATACATTCTTTTGAATTGTTTAGCATCTTTCCATGTCTGTACGTAAAACACACACAGACATACACACAGGCTGTAGTTGCCTCTCTCTCTCTCTCTCTCTCTCTTTGTGTGTGTGTGAGATTAATTGACCTTCATCAGCTGGTGGTTCATACTTGCCACAGGATGTCAGGTCAGCAGGTTAAAGTGATAATTAACCTCTAACTGCAACCAGCCCACATACACACACACACATACACACACACATACTGCTACAGCCCATATGCATGCATGTATGTATGTATGTATGCATGTATGCATGTATGTATGTGTATGTGTACAAATATAAAAACACATGCTCCACATTGTTTCATTGCTTAAACATAAATATGCAAAAGACTATCGTATGAATCTTCACAAATACACAAATGAATCAATAACTTTTTAAATGTATTCATGTATTCAAATTAGATTTTGTTTTGAAACACCACGTTTAAGCAAAACACACACACTGATCTACCACAGACACACAAACAACAGCAGCCAATAACTGTTCCTGAGAGCAGAAGGTGGAAGAAGAGCGAAACAGATGGAGAGAGAGAATAAAAGAGAGAGTGACCTTTTGTCGGAGCAGTTTACTGCGCACGCGACCCCACAGCCTGGCACCCGTGTTGCTGTGTCTTTTGATGGCTGAAGGATCATCCACACAGCAGTGCTGCTCCACACGCTCACACACAGAGTTCAGATTACAGTCTGTGACCACCATCTCTGTCATCCTGACTGTGGTCCTCTCCAACCCGTGCACAGAGAAACAGACGGGGAACACTGACCCCCGGACCACCGGTAGAATGCTTCCCAAGAGTGCAAACAAACTTTTAAAATTCCTCAAGGTATAACCTTAAAAACCGCTTTTATTTTTTTGTGTGTTGACTTGAACAAAAGTCAGTAAATCCTGCAGTAAATACTCTCTGAGGATGGAGTCACTGAAAAATGATACAAAACCTACAGAGAGAAATCAACTGTTTAAAATAAATGAAAAAACGTAGATTTTCCATTTTCGTGCTTCACCTCAAGCTGAATCATTCTCTTATAGAAGCTTCAGTGAAACTCTCTCTCTGCTGTCTGCATCTACTGCTCCTCTCAACATCTGATCTCCAGCACACAGACACACACAGGAAGACAGAGTGGGAGGAGAAAAGAGGGAGGCAGGGAGAGAGAGAGACAGAGAGAGAGAGAGAGAGAGAGTTCATTGTTTCACTGAGCAGTTTTCTTAAATCTCCAGATGTGTGATGAAAAGAGAGAGAGAGAGAGAGAGAGAGAGAAAGAGACATTAAGGATTGATGTTCTTTGTGTATCAAAGTGAATCTCTAAAATGTCAGGAACATTTCTGGGTTTATTTTATCCAAAGATTAAAGAAATACACAATTTTATTAAGCACATATTACACCTGATTCTCATTCTAGCCCCTTCTTAGTACTGTAATGCACTATGTATTTTTAAACAGTACATTAATTTTACTTCAGGCAGTATTTGTTGTGCTGACTTTGGTCTATGCTGATTTCATTTTTTCACAGTTTCTGTTGTGTTTTGGTGAGTAGCTCCGCCCACTGTGAAATCTCAGCGGTCTCAAATCCAGCTCCGCTGTACTTTAAATATCTAATATCTTCTGATTGGCTGTGACTGTTTCATGTTGCACAGCAGTTTCACATTCACTGTAGACTGACAAATTATCTGTTTCTGGAGACGTGTCAGATTGCACCTAGTTAAAACAGTTTCAGTAATAATCCTCACTGAGAATGAAAGGCATTAAAAATAAAACTCAGATGATTTTATCAAAGTGACTTTAGTCAATTCAAGCTCTACATTTGAACAGTATGTGGAATCGAACCAACAACCTTTTGCACCGCTAATGCTCTACCAGGTGCGCTATAGGAACACACACACACATATATATACAAACTCATCAAAACAGAACAAAGAAGCAAGACCTGACCTGACCCTCCACACTCTCACTTTAATTCACAAACAGAGTCAGAAGAAAATGTATCAGCAGTGAGTAAAAACACATTTCATCATCTCATACGACTGTTGCAAAGCATTCGGTGTGTTTGTAATCCGTGCAGTGCGTCGCTGGGAGCCCGCGGCTCTCGTGTCTTGTAAGTGTGTGAGTGTGTGGTTATGTAAGCAGGAGTGGGACTGCACTAGATCTTCTGTCCTCATGCTCCTCTCTGGAGCCACATGCAATGCTTCTGCTGTAGTACCTTCTCCCTCTATCTTCCATGCATTTCTTCTCACCCCATCATCTCTCCATCCAAAGCTCATTCATATTACATAAGCCAGGAACATCACCGCTTTACTTGCTCTTTGTGAAACTCTCGCAGGTGCTGCAGGAACTGCATGTGGTGTTCATGAAAATGAGGCTCAAACGCCCTTTTCTCAACACAGCCCGGCACCAGTGCTGTAAAATGCATCCTATTACCCAGGATGCATCTGAACATCAGGTATGTTCAGATTTGCATGACATCTGCATCTCCAAAACTCAAAACAAAGAAGTCTGTATATAAAATGCATGTTATTGGTCAATCTTTTCCATCCTGTGAAAAGAGGTCATAGGGTAATCAGGCTGGTTTTTAGAACATGGTTGCTGGTTTATTGTTGCTTCAAGTATGTATGACCAACTATGAACTTGATCTCAGCTTTATCAGTTGGTAGTAAGCTGAACAAACCATTTAGACCAGCTAAGACCAAATACAGACCATAAATTAACAATTTGTATCAACTAAAAAACCCTGTAAAACAAGATACCAGTGTGATCCTTCTTCTGTAGCTGTGGCAACCATTAAGGCATATTGTAACTAACACTCGTACAGTGACCTACAGTGTGTGTCAGTACAGGTGAATGGTGCGTGTGTGACGTGTGTCATTGTGCGATCAGAGCTTTTATCTTCCACTGTGTTCTGTGGTGAAGGTCTTTGTATGCTAATCATACAAAGAAATGCTTTGACCTGATGCAAGTGTGTTAATGCTTTTAACCTCCAGATTAGTTTTATCTCAGTCTGACGGAGAAGCAATAAAGTGTGAATTAAAGCCAGATAAGTGAGCAGTGAGGGTCTGAACCGTCCTTGGATAAGTCCTACATTTTTCGCATTGGCTGTTTGCCAGTTTATTCAAAGCAAGTGGAATGGAAACAGTAGAGAGTGGAAGTGGGAAATATTGCAAGCCGGATTTGACCCTGCATTGCCCATATATACACTACAGCTCAATGGTGTTAGGCCACAGCTCTTACAAATGATTCAAAATTCACGAAATTCATTTACAGTAAATCTGTATGATTAAGACCCATGTACAATATTCTCTTAGCAAACTCATCCTCCAATCAGAGGGCACGACACTGAACCTGGAGCAGTAAAGAATAAAACTTATTGGGCCAAAAGGAGGCAAAAGTCAGTGATGTAATTATGGCTGTTCTTGGCTGTGCCGTTGCTCTACCTCTTCAACCGTGTCTCTTGAGGTTTGTGTTATGAGGGCACACAGGAACATTTTTAAAATGAGATAAAATGTGGTGGACTCATTCGAGCTGTGCGTCATCGTTCTGAGGAAAGAATGTCTGAGAAAAACAAGAAGCCACTAGGGAAAAACCAGAGAGACGCGGAAGTTTAAACATGACTTCAAACACATCTGGGCTTTTAAAACCACACAGCAACAACAGTGAAGATGTTTCAACTGAAGTATCTCTTGTAATAAAAAATACAGTAAAATAAATGAATAAATGGATTCGACTTGAGCATATAAAGGGAAGAATAAGTGTTTTGGATCCTCAATCTCTTTCATCTCTCTCTGCTCTTTAAAGACAGCTGACAGTGATGCTCATTAAACAGGTGAAGCTAAAGGCTGAAAGAGTTTGGACGGGGACAGACTCTCTGTTCTCTCTCTCTCTGTTAGAAACCGGAGGGTTAAAACAACAATGCATGAGGGGAGGGGGTCTTTATCCGGCAGCCTTTGTTATTTTTTATTTCTCCTCAGGTTTAAGATGATGTCCTGCACGCCTGAAGACCCAGAGGACCCCAATAATTTTCATGTCTTATGACCTTAACTGTTAAAATGAGGGACAACTAATGACTAAAGTGTAACATGTACCACACAGACAATCATAACCTCAGCTTGTCTCACTGGCTATTCATTGACTTACTGATCACATCTGCAGCAGACGTTTTGAGCAGAGCCACACACCACAGAAGCACATAAAACGGTCTGTTAAACACACAGGTTCATGTTGGACGCCACTTCAATGAAATGTCACACATATTCTTTATACTGACTTCATAATTAAGAAACTCCATTTTCACCATAATGTCTATTTATGATACTTTACATGCTACTTCTCCAAAAAATACCTCCGGTCTCCTTCAAAGAAGGTTTACAAAGTGTGATGACATCAACAAAGCATGTTTTGACTGGTTCAAGAGTTCCCCATAAACAGAGAAATGGGATTTTATAAGGGCTTATAGTAAGAAGAAATACATTTTTCATGTTTTTTATGTATGACAGCACAATAAATCTATTTAAAACGTTCTAATAACACTGTGTAAAATATATGAAATAAGATTTCACCCTGAAGTTCACACAGGTGTCCTAGTACAGTAACCACAGATGTAGTTCATCATAATAATTATGCACACGGTACACTAAGTTTGACAACCAGAAAGTCAATTTACCAAATAAAAAATTCTTTAAACCAACAAACTAACAGACCTCTTGACCTCTTTTAAAATGTTTCTCTTAAGTGTGGTTGTTCTGTCTTTCTTTAAAATAACACACACACACACACACACACAAAAACAGCTTCATTTGAATTATTCCCTACATCTCTCACTAGTCACCAATATCATTAATGTTTATGTTTTGCAATACAAGAATTTTCCATTCATAATTCTAGTTTGGGCTTTTAATAACCTGACCATAAGAGTCACTGCCAAACTCCTGCCCTGTAATGTTTGAGGGATGACATGAATGTTTGGATTGGTGCCATTATCCCGCCACGGAATAAGGAATGAAGAAACAGAGCAGGAAAGATGAAGAGTGTAAGAGAGCACACGTGTGGGTTAGTGGAGATGAGGAGAGATTTGTGATGTGTTGGAGATGAGAGGGTCAGACAGGGTGTTTTGGGGGTGAGGGTGTGCTGAATGCTATAAGCATGTACCAGGCACTTGGTATTTCTAGTACCATGTTTTTTTGACAGGGACATTGGAATGTAATTAACGTGATATGTTGATATGGTACTCACTATAGTAAAATTTGTCATGGTATTAGCATCTGACACTATCTGACGCTTTTACTACTTTATCATTCTGTCACAGTGCTGTTTTGCAAACATCCAGCAGATGTAATACAATGGCCATGAAGGCTGAACATGTACTGTACATGTATACACACAGGGACAAACTGGAGTTTTGTGAATCACAAAAACACTGGATGACTGAGGAATAGGGGAAGCAAGGGCAGAGAAACAGGATGGGGGATCTTTGGTCTTTCATGTGAAGGCTGAGGGTTGAATGGGTCTGTCCTGAGGGAACGGGGGGAGTTTGAGTGCATTAGCAGACCCTGCTTTCATGTGCCCGGTGCTGAGCACATCTCACATCAAACTCACTGTAATGAAGGTTTTCAGAACAAAAGCAGCCCTCCACAATTACCATACATTACCTCTTTCTGTGTGTGTGTGGAAGTACTTTGACATAGTCCCAGGTGATGTTGGGTTGCCATGGTGACTGCATTAGCGGTACTATAAACATTTTACCTGAATCAATATTCAGTGCAGGAAAACTAATATTTAATAACAGCTCTGATGCAAGAACTGTGTGATAAACAGCAACTTACAGTTTCTATAATAACCTTTGTCACAATGGAAACACAAACTACAGTACACACCACTCTCATCTTTACACAAAGACTTTACGCAAAAACGCTTTTCAACCAAACTCTGATATGTCTCTGTAGCATCTGTGCATGAGTGTGTGTGTTTGTGTGTGTGTGTGTATGTGTGTGTGTGTATGTGTGTGTGTGTGTGTGTGTGTGTATGTGTGTGTGTGTATGTGTGTGTA